>VNJV01005935.1:0-30357 GCA_008042635.1 Drosophila nikananu
AAGAAAGATATATGGTAATATTTGCGGCTGCAAAACGTTTTTATTGATTTGCGGGGGAGTGGGAGGGAAATTTTTAAATCTGAAACAAACTTGATCTGCTTGCAAAACATTCCGACCTACATACCGAATTTGGTTACTCTAGCTCTTATAGTTGCTGAGATCTAGGCGTTTACACAGACGGACAGACGGACAGACGGACAGACAGACATGGCTAGATCGACTCGGCTGTTGATGCTGATCAAGAATATATATACTTTATGGGGTCGGAAATGCTTCCTTCTGCCTGTTACATACATTTGCACGAAATTAATATACCTTTGTACCTACGGTACATGGTATAATAATAATAAATAAAATTACAATATAAAATAAATAAATATAATAAAAGATAAATAAAAAAATAATGAGGAATATTTTAATATTAATATTTTAATATTAATTGTAAAAATAAATTTAAACTGTCGACGAAAAGGTTGAACAGGCTAAGTAGGAATTTATATACCCTCTTTTCGTGACCAGTCCCCTATTTATAAGGATATTCATATAGCTCCAGGAAGCAAGAGAAATAAATAACATTTACAAGTTCAGAGAGGTCTCCTGTCTTTTCCAAATTTTAACTTGGCTAAGGGTGAAGTCAAAGTATCCAGTTAATGGGGGATAGCTCACACACAATCGAATTCTCGATTATTTCGTATTCTTTAGTTCCGCAGTTGGCTTCCCCTTGAAACAAATGCCCTGTTAATTTGACCAAATTCTCAAGATCATCAGTCTAACGCTGCAATAAAGACGACCTGCCTCGGCTCCTGCTGCTCCTTATTGGAAATTTCATGCGTCTCCTCGACCGAGGCAGCCTGTGCCCGCTTGCATTTAGCTCCGCTCGGCACAACCCACAAATCAAGGGTTAAATATATATTCTGCCGGCGATAAAAATTCAACGAGGAGGGAACACAGAGCTCGGAGCGAAACACAACAACTGCGCCGAGGAATTTATATACACGAAAATGAAGATGTAAATTGTATGAAATGTGAGGGACTGACCAACCAAAGAGCAGCCACAAAACATTGAAGATGGCGAACCAGAGCCGCAGAGCCATTTCCGAACACCAGAGGCAGGTAATGCTATCAATCTACAAGCTGTATCTAACAGATGCGCGGCTCCTGCTGCAGTGCGAGCGAGGCGGCAACCGCAGAGCGAGAAGGGATGGAGCTCACCGCCGTGGAATGGAATGGCAGCCGGTACATAAGAAACACCCTCTCGGGCGAATGATTGATTGCTCATCATTTTTCATTCTTAATGAAAATGCACCCCGCTGGCAAGAGTTGAGTTCACTCTGGCTCTCTGCTGGCTCGCTGGTTGGCTGCCCCGTAGATACATTCCGAAATGTATCTGCAGCAACAGCTCCGGCTACCGCTGTGTGAGTGCGCGCGCTCATGGCACACCTGAGTCAGTCTGACAGCCTGGCGGAAAGGTGCAAAGGTGCGATTATCGCGACTGCTCGTTGGGATGGAGGGAAGGGGAAGCCTGGCAGAAACTTGGCCAAATTCGACGATGCCCGCGCTCCGCTAAGAGGCATAAAAATGGCTGCCAAGAGAGAACATGGCCGTAATCGCTCCGCGGCCCCACCGCCCCATCTCTGGTTCCTTCTCCTGGCTGCCAGTCAACTGTCAACCGCTTCATACCCCTGTCATGCTATGCATCATCTTCTGGCAGTTATTAACCTTTGTCCCCCCTGCCAACTCCGCCATGTCTGCGTTCCGCCTCGGCTTTCCCCGCCACTTGGCTGATTTAGTGGCTTGGCAGGGAGCAATTGCCGGAATTAAGCAGAACTCTGAGCTACTCTTTCCCACATATCTGGGTAGAAATGGGTGTGTCAAGCGAGGATTTCCTCTAGGTGTTGTATCCTGTTACTTGTACAGGACATTGTCCCATTTAACTGCCGAATTTTAAGAATATTAGGAACTGCTTAAGCTTGATCGTAATTCTGTAGCTATCTAATACAATGGATAAGAAATAGGAGCAGGAAAGGAAGATGACTTCGGCTTGTGGAACTTTGTAAGTGAACATTAGTGGGAAAAGGTGTTAATTTTATATTTATATATATGTATGTACATATGTATATATTTTAGAATCGTTCCTTTAACAAACTTATTATACAGTTGTGCAATTTGTATTATATTAAAACGGTCATTATAAAATCTTAAAACAAAGGTTTAAATACAAAAATAACAAGCAATAACAAGTAACATTTTAACTTTTCCTACCAGTTTATTAACAAATATATTTATTACATGTAATGGAACAATCCAGCATGTTGTGCATTAAAAATTATACTGTTTCATAAATTGTATTCAGCTCAAATGATCGCGAATTTCGAATGATTAAATTTCAAAATGAGTTTTTAGAAGTGTCTTCAACTTTACTTTATTAGGATTAATTTGTTGTAAAGAGCCCATATTCAAGTCAAAGGGAGACGTAATTTAAAATGTAAATAAAATATCATTCCTATCATAGTTTTTTATTCCTATCACAGTCCTATATTTAATTATAATAAATCAAATTGGCTTTGTATTTCAATGCTTCTTGATACTTTATATAACGTGTTAGCCAATTAAAACCGTCACCAATAATACTAAATTAAACCCCTTATAAAACAATAATAAAATAAATGAATACTTAAGCTGAATCAATAACAACCACAATGCTTATTTAAAATTAAATAATTGAGGCTAAGTAAAGTTCTATTCAGAACCTTTCCAAGCCATGCTTAATGCGTTTCTCAGAGCCGTACCTCCCCTCGCTGGCCTTGGCAAATTACAAAACATTTCACCGAGCCGAGATGAGGTCAAAGTGGAAACTGACGCCTGCTCGGCGGCCATTGCCGCTGCTGATTCTGCCTCAGCTGAGCTGAGCTGAGCTGCGGCAACGGGCATCATCATTAATCATTTTTATTTGCACGCCGCCGCATTTGTGCTGGCATTCTGGGCCGCTGGAAATGCCCAGAAGGGGGTTGGCGGCCTCTCCTAATGGGCGGTCCGAGGTGGTGGTGGAGCCACCCTCGTCAAGGGCACAAATCCAGCAAGTTTGTCACATTGCCCTGACCACCCAGCCACCCACTCAGCCCAGCCACCCGCCGAGCCAGTCAGCCAGTCAGCCATCATCATCATCAGCATCGGAGCAAACAACAAAATGTGGACAGTAAATTGTAAACGTCATAATGTAGAGAGCGAGCGGCAGCAACAACATGAACAACGGTGACGGCAACTGTATAAATTATTACATTGTGTACTCTTAGCGCACATAAAAATACATTAATAAATTTTATTTATGTGTACTCGTTGGTGGAATACATTGCGCGCCATTCTTTACAACATCTTCCCCTCCAATTCACCCTTGCGATTCCCGCTTTTCCAGCCTGTTCATCATGGTATTCTAAACAGATCTGGCTAGATGAGGTAAATGCTACACAGGACGAAGGTTATAGTTAAATATCATTTGAAAACTTGAATTTGAAAAACTAATATTACTAATTTTTTACGAAATTCAAAATATATGCATATAGAACATCACCACTTCTAAAAATACCTTGAGATCTAAATTTTTTTATATATTCTTTGCATTGCACATTTAATATAAATAAATGCATATTATATATCTATTTAAAACCCACCTTTAAATAGATTTTATTACTTACAATATAACATTTGATAGCACTTGCCTTTCTCTCAGTGGGCTTTCATTAATAACTTGTACATAAAGTCTCATTCTCATTTCATATTTTTTGACATTTGTTAAATCAAATAAATGTATTCGATTCCGTTTTGGGCTTCGGTCTATATTTGCACAAGCTCATATATAACGTTCTTTTTTTCTGTTTCAATTTTGCTGTTTGAATTTATTTGTTTGTTTTCCATTCATGCGAATGCAAATTTGGTAATTGTCTCTGAGGCCAACTCACTCTAATTTTTATTTTGTTTTAAGTTTCTTTTTTGTTATTTATCTGAGTAAAAGATTTTATGTTATTTTTATTTTATGGCAAGCTGGGCTTGAATCGCATTCATATTTATATACTCCACGTGATTTATGAATTAAAGAAACAATGGTTTTTTTCCTAAACAAAATTGCTTCTTATTTAATTAGAAATTTGGCTTGATGACACCATTTTCAGAGAGGCATTTGTCGCTTAAATGTATATATCATTTGTGGAGCCCCAGAACTTAAACAAAATGTTAAATTCTTTTAAAAGAATAACTCAAGAAATGAATAATACATGTATATAAATTGTAATAGAATGTAGTATCCAATATATTTTAGGTAAATGTGTTCTTAAAAGTCATGGCTTTATTTACACCCAAAGTTTTTAAATATGTTTTTTGTTGTATTAAGCACATTTAAAAGTTAATGAGATAAAATATATATGTATCCATTTAAAATTGTAAACATTTAAGAAGGTAAGAATATCGCTTTTCAAAAAAGATTTTACTCATGGAAACTAACTAAATTAACTAAATAAAATTACACTAATACTGAGTGATACTTACATCTTCTTGGTAATACTGGCTGCAAACTACAATTTGGAGAAAAGGGTTAAGGGGTTCTTAAAGAAAAGGGTTTGGCTCTGCCTCTGTTTAGTTCCCTTTGCAGTTCATCATACGTGGAGCTTATGCAGGAATCCATAATCAATATCTGGGGCCTGGCGCATAAATCTCTCAAACAAAACTTTGCCTTCTGCCTGGAACATCCATCCATCCGTCCGGCTGTCTATCGTTATTCCTTTTAGCCTTTTAGGGCTATTCAATCTGGGGCTGCGTGGAAAGGCCATTAAGTTGATATATGCACGCCGGCCGCCTAATGATTGCCGAATTTCTAATTATACGCATAAGAAATTATATCTGTCAATAAATTTGCCACTGTGCAGGAGCCGACTGCCGAGCTGCGGGGGTTGCTAGGACGACTCCGGGAGTGGGGGAGTGGAAAGGACCCAAAAGAAATCAGCAGAGGCCATAACTCACTCGCACACACAGCCACGCACACTCGCCCTCAGATAGACAGGACGTCTTGCCTCGGCGTAAATCCTTCCACAGCTGACAACGGGAATGGCTCGCTCAGTGCTTATATAAATGATGAGTCCAAGAGTCTAAGAGTCCAGCCCGAGTCCGAGTCCGAATTCGAATCCGAATCCAAGTCCAAGACCGAGGCCGAGTTCGAGGCGGAATCGAGGGGCATAATGACCTAGGCAAGGGCGGAGCAGGAAATATTTGGCCGAATGACGCATAAAACAAATCCAAGGAGCCCAAAGCCCAAAACCCCAAGGGTTGCTGTTGACTTGACGGACCTGACTTGATGAAGGAGGGTGAACGGCCGGAATGGGATGTCTCTGGTCCCTGGAGGGGGAGGAGCTTGCCGGCTGGCTCGTCATCATTATCATCAGCGGCAGTCATCATGGCCAAGACGAAAAGTCTTTTTCGCCAACCCGAAGACATTCGCAAGGAGCAAGACGAAGGGCTCTGGGAGGCGGAGAAACGGGAGCAGGAGCAGGAGCAGGAGTACGGGCCACACCAGCGCCGGCCCCATATATTTTCGCTCGTCTGACATTAACGGCTGCTATCGCAGAATGGAGCTATGCCCAGAGCTCTGCCAAGCTGGCATCATTACTGGCACTCCACGATTTATTGACGAGCAGGCCAAAGCAAACCAAACCAACAAAACAGAACAGGACAGGGCCGGGCGGAGGAGGGGCGAGCTGGCTGAGCAGCCGAAAATTTAGAATCGTCTTCTTGGCTAGGACAGCGCAAAAAGGATTGGCGGGGGATGGGTGCCATGGGTGTGGCCGGGTCTCCAACTCGGCCCCAAACTAAGCCCCATTAGTTTCTATGGCCCATTCCGTTGACTCTCCGCCCTGGCCTCCCAGGCAGTCAACGCAAGATGACGTTGTCCTTGGCGCTTGACGACTCCTTGAGGTTTGTTGATTCAGTAAAAATGCCTCAATATCAAAGTTTGACGCTTTGTTCTTAACCAAATTGCATATTAGATGGCAGGCCCGGGCTTAAATTGGATAGAGCTGGGGCGAACCTTCTTGATTGCTGTGGCAGAAGAGCGGTATTACTTGGAGTCATCTAACTTAAATATCATTTTTGTAAGCCGCCTCCGGGTTATGAAAGAATCTAACTTTGCTAAGAGCGTAGTTCTTTGTACATTTAAACTTCCTTGAATGTTTCGTGATGCTTTCCTTTTAATGCAAAATTAGGATACTATATCAGTGTGTTTCTATGGGCATTAAAGGGTAAAAAAAAGAAAAGAAATTAAGTTTTCGCACCTGTCCATCGTTCACCTCTTTAGAAGTATCAACTTTATCTTTCAACCTTATTGAAAAAATGAGAAAATAAATGAAAGGATATAACTTTATACTACATGGAACATTCGATGGTTCTCAATAACATCCGCTGGCTGTAGTGTAGTCTATAGACAAAACGAAGAAGCTATGATTGGCATTGGAAGAGTATACTTTATAAAAGGCTCAAATAATATGTTTTGGTCCTTCGAGCCGGATTTCGGTGGTGCACCCCGCTCGTCGCAGGAGAGTTTTAGATCTTTTGGCAATCAATAATGCCCAGATGAATATACATTAAAACTCGGAAGTTGAATCGATATTTATCGGATCTTTAAAATGCTGAATAAAAAAACATTCTCATTTATTTCGGTAGATTGGCGAAAGGTACTCTAAAAGATCAAAATAAATTCCGGCTTATCTAGAAGAAAAATTACAAAACTACAAAAAAAGTATTATATATTTTATAGCTCAGAATCGCTAAGTTCACTGTAGTGTATTTGTTTCTTAATTAAACAAAGTTTTGTGACTTTAAATATATTATTAATTCAGTGGTATCTCCTGAATAAATAAACTCAAGTATCGGTCATAAGCTCACCTTATTGGGCTGCCCTTTCTGGCTGCTTCCAAGTCTCAAATTTCACTGAAGTAGAGGTGGCCCACAAAACTTTGGCAATTTCCGCTTCCATCTGACGGCTTCACATGCAGCCAGTAAGCAAACATCCTTGAGCTGATGATTCATATGCTAAAGCGGCTCCGCAGCTTGCCAAACAGCCCGCGTCCGTGTCCCCGTCCCCCAAGGAAGCTATATCTAATGCCAAACGATGCTGTGTGTCTGCATCCTGCTCCGTGCCGTCCCAGCCGCGATTTCCCTCCGTAGAACCATTCATTTGCTTGAGCGCGCCTTCGGCATATTTTTAATTGCCTAATTTTGCGACTTGAGTGATGGGCCCACTGAACGCTCCGAGGGTTGAAGCCGCTCCTGCTCCTGCTTGTCTGCCTGCGCTGCTTCAAATGTTGTCATTCAGCTTGATAAACGCCCGCTTGCCGCCGTTTGGCATTTGAAAATTGTCGCCAAAAACATCCACCGAACCCTCCCATCCACTCCGGCTCACAGGCAAGTGGCTTCATTTGCCGGCGCTGAAATATTTCACCGCCAGTGGCTCCTGCTCCGCTGTCCCAATCCAGCTCCGGCAACAACACCCACCATCCACTCACCAGAATTTGGACCCGGCATTGTCACCATCAACAGTGCTCGCGGCAAATTATGGGACAATATTTTAGGCTAATGTTAATGTTTTCCCAAAAATTTTCTCATTGTGCCATGGAGGCAGCCACTTCCCCTTTCTCCTTTCCCATTCCGTTCGCCGCGCCACCGCCCCATTAGACACTCCTTGCCTCTGGCCAAAATCCGTTAAATTATTGAGCTGAAGGTACTTTTCAATGCGGTTCGCTGGCTTGGGTTACTCGACTACACTTTCCAGACTGAGCCACAGAGTTTGGGGTTAAATGAGCAGCGACACTTTGGCCGTTCCCGCTGTTGCCTGGCCGGGGGTATTCTTTATTTTCGTTGGGCATTGCACAACTCAGGTTCTCTTGTTAAATGTTTCGGAAATGTTGCTCCGAAACGAATGAACCCGTACCCAAGGCGAAGGAAGCCGCCTCGCGAATGTATTAGACCAGCGGAGAGGCACACATTTTCCAGCGGGTTAGATTAGCAGATCAAGGGTGGGGATAGTCCAGTGAGGTACTGCTATATTTATTGAATTATGCATTGGAAGTCAAGAACGGTGGCCTTTAAGGGAAAGGGTTCACTATTAACTCAATAAAGGGTTCGAGTTTATTAGGAAGTCCTCTTCGAAACGCCAGGCCACTCTTTGCAGGTGGAATGGTATTATCACTGTAAGTCAGTCTTTAAACATATATCAATTAACTTATTTTATTTCAGCTTGAGTTAAAAATCAAAACGAACTGTCCATCAAAGTTTCAATGTTTAAATGGAACTCTCACTAAATTATCCTTTGAAAGTGTCCTTAGAAATTAAACAATTTCTACAGTAGGGTTCCTTTTGTCCTTCTAGCACAACCTATACCCATCATGACTGGTTACCCAAACCTTTCATAAGCACCCAATATTTGTACCTTGGCTTTGGAGTGAGGAAATGCAATCAGCCCACCCACTCATCAGTCTTCAGTCTGTCTTGGGCACACCTAAGAGATAAAGAAAGCCACAGAAAAACCCCCGAAAAAGAAGAGAAATGCCGGGCAAAACCTCTAAATCTTCTTGGCTTCGCTCGTCCAGGAGCGAGCCCTGTTGCAATTTATTTCTCCCCCAGCCATTTTTGCAACGTTCGCCTTGTCTCGGCCACCATAAAACACTTTAATAGTTCTCTTATGCCAACCCGAAGACCGACTCGCACCGCCACACACCCACTTTCCCACTTGCACAAACAAAAGCCTACACTGACGGACGTCTACCAATATTTCCATTATTTGCTCCTGCAAGCTGCCTCGCAGTTGCTGCCCTGAGACTCGATGCTCGAAAAGCTCGCGGTTTAAAATTATGGCAAGGCTGTCACTTAAACGGCGCCCAACGCGGATCCCCGGTACGCGGTCTATATCAGCCGTTGGCAATCCGACTCAATTGTTTTTTCAGCCTCTCTTCCGCTGCTCGGAGCTTTCTTTGTCCTTAATTTAAGGCCAGACAACCCGGTGAACTTTTTTAATGATTTCTGCTATAAGCCTTGGGGACTAATTCGCGAGAAGAGAGCGGGCCAGAGGCCGCCATATGCCTGGAGAAGCAACAAATTAACCCCGTTCACCTGCAGGTCGTCGCGCCACCCTTAGCCTTAACCCACTCCTGGCCAAGGACCCCGCATCTTAACCGCTTCAACACTTTGATTTGATTTCGTTCCCTTTTTCGAGTGGCTTTCGCGTTTTTAACGCACGTTTAATCAATTGCCAGAAAAACCCCCATTTGACCCCGCCGAGACCTGCGCGAAGATGTGCGCGTGGCGGCCCACCAACACCCAGCACCCACCATCTACCACCCGACCAGCCGTCCAGCCCACCTCCCACAGCCTCCCGACCTTGTCACATGACACCTGCAACCTTTTTCGCGTCGATTTCCGTTTCCGTTTCGCCGCCGCCGAGGCTGGTAAAAGTTTTTCGGTGGCTTTTTTCGCTCTGCCGCTTGGGGTGGCTGCGGATTGAGTGGGATTTACCTCTGCCTCTTGGCACACGAACATTTTTGATGCCTTTTGATCTTCGATTCTGCTGTTGTTGTGGACTTGGCGTGTTTTTAATTTAAATCCCGCTCCCGTCAGCGTAATACGACAAAAAATTCAACGTAATGTTTGATGTTTAATTTTATTAAAAGGATTTCGTTTTTGTTGTTGCTCCTGCGAACGTTCATATCTGTTGATTCCGCTCAGCCCGCCGACTGCTGCCGTTTCGCTGTCGGTGTTTTGTCAGAATCCAATTAAAATTAACCGCCGGCAATTGTTTGTCAAAAATATTTAAGACATAAAACAAAATCCAAAACCAACACTGAGCGCAAAAAAAGGAAAAACAAAACCTGAACAACAGGTGCACGCAGCAGCGGAAATCGGACGCAAAAAGGTTTGATTTAGAAAATATTAATCATTGTATTACGGAGTTCTGGTAGATTTTTGTTGACTTTCAGTTTAGGAAATTATGAAATTAGACAATACTTTAATTTAATTTTGTTCCCGAAGCATTAAAAAATATAATAAATACTTTAATTATTTAAATGTATGTAATAACGGAGGGGATAAGACTTAGACACCTAAACTTGAATAACTGACCTCTTACCTCTTATTTTTGTTTGTAATTAAGGAAATTATAATCTACCTGGGTATCATGGAGTCAAGGCAGCTGACCAAGCTGTTCTTTTGTCTATGGTTTGAAACTTGACAGCTGAAAACAAAGCACAAAATATATATGTAGTTGAATCATATTTTTAAGGGCCAGTTTTTTAACTCACTGTTAAAATTTCTCACACACTAAGTCACTATTAAGTGTTAACATTTTGCTTTCCGTATTAACTTAACTCCTGTTAAGTCTTGATCGACCCCACAAAATGAATGCTGATTTCAGAAAGTGAAAGAAGAACTGACTCTTTGAAACTTGTGCTAGAGCAGCAATCTCCCTGTCGAGAGAGATCTTGATCAGATTTAATTTTTCAGGACAAGTGTATCTGGGCTTCACCTTCTATGGGTGGAAAGCTACGTGAGACTCTAACAAAGTATCAATCGAGAGACATTGGATATTTTATGCAGGTAAACCGTTCCAATCCTTATAGTAAATAGAAACTGAAACAATTGTAATTACCCCGAGAAGCAAACAAAGGTCCTATCCGAAATCCGTCACGGGCTAGTTCGGCTCACTTTCACTTCGGTAGCCCTTCCGTCTGACATCATTTCAACCTTCTCATTGTCCTGATGGACCCAGTGATTTACGAGGGAAAGCGGAAAGACAGACGGATCACAAAAGGAGCCAACTGTAAAACAACTCTAGGACCGGCCCTAAGCCCGTGTGTCAAACCAATTCCTGGTGATGGACTGCAACTGCATCGAAAGTGAAATTCTGCAGGCCATAAATCAGTTCGGTGCCCGGAGTGCGCCTCATTGTTGCCCATCGGATACGGGATGCAAATGTTGCACTGTTATGCCAACACACGTTCCTTGGCGGGGAATCGTCGGGAAAATATTTTGACACTGAGGCCGTTGCCGGGAAAATCGCCTTTGCCAACATTACGTAGGCCCCTCTGATGGATTAGTGCGGATTACAGTGCCTCGCAGGAGTCGAACCTGGGCGCGGCGGTGGCATTTGTGGCAGGTAGCCGATATCAGTGCAACTTCCCAGCATTCCTGGCGTGTGGGTAATTAATTTCTAACTCTGGGAGGCACTAATTTAAGGTGATGTGCCTTGGGAATAAGGAAATGTTACAACTCACACTTTTGACATTGGTTCGTAGCACATTTACAATTTTATTGAGTGCAAAACTGGCAGCCAAATGTAGTGCAAATGTATGCACAACCAATTGTTAGATCCCCCCACAATATTCGGTGCAACGAGGCAACGATGTTGTTGCTATAATTTACTTTATGGCCGCGTGCAGATCGGAGAGTCAAGATTTTGAATTCAGGCGGCAGGCAATCGTTGGCCAATGGCTGCCAATGCCATAAACAAAACGTTGACTGAGCCAAAGCCCCAACACATGCAACGTGCAGCGGAGAGGCGGAGGCAAGAAGGCAGCACAGCATTCTCAACATGAGCAGCTGATATTTCACATAAACGACATAAGCACGCCGAAGAGTCCTGGTCCTGGGCCTGGCGATGACCGTCTGTTGCGAAGGTGTAGTCAGCAGCAGCAACAGTGGCAGTTGCAGCAGCATCAGCAGCAGCAGCATCAAAAGCAATGCAAAAGCAGCTCGGCAGCATGCAACAATCGCCAGCGGTTGGACAACAAAGCCACTGCAGGCGGAGGCCGGGACGGGGACGCCATTGCCACCACGTCCGAAACTGCAGTTGGCAAACAGTCGCAGAGCTCGAGGAGCAAATATATCAAATGCGATCGATCGCCAATGTCGGAGGCTGTTGTAGTCTCAGCCCAACGTGGAGGTGAAGACCGGGATGCCCCGAATGGGGAATGCGCTGTCTTGGGCCTTTTTTAGAAGCTCAACAGTTCAAGATCGGGATTTTATAACAGCACCATACTGGGCTTTGATTAGATTTAACTAAATCTATATTAGTTCCTTTGATAATATTACTATTTATAACAAATACGTCTCGGAATATTAGTAAGAATATGAAGAACAGTACACATTAAGATGGATTAACAGAGGGGAAACCGACATATTCCTATTTAACTATGTACTCAGATGCTAGCTTAATAGTTCACCTTCCCATTTACAACTGAATACCCTTCCCGATACCGATATCGGGACCAGTCAGCAATGTAAATCCAATTTGATCGGTGCCGAACGCTTTTTGTTCAACGCGCTGCGACCGAGCGATGTTGATGGCCTCGAAGTGTAGGCAAAACAGTCGGACGGCAGCAAAAACTTGCAGCTCCTCCGAGAGATCTGAGATCTGGTCGCTGTCGTCATGGCTGTGCGGCTCGAGGAGTTGCCGGTTTGGTTCTGTCTCCTTGCTACCCGATTCCAGGGGCTGTGGCAGTGGGCCCTCAAAACTTTGAACTGCCACGCCGACGACTGCGGACTTGTGCCGGCTTTCAGCTCGGCCTGGCCATCAAAGGACGGACGGAGACAGCAGCAGTGCATACGCTGGCATACTATATAGGCATTCGTGTTTCAGGCCCCGATCAACTTTTACAAGTCCAAAATGGATGGCGACACTTTTTCTTGCGCTTTGGTCATTGTACAGAAGCCTTCGGGGCCGAGATCTGCGGACAGATACCCGGAAGATGTCCGCTCCAAATAGAGGATTGTGCTGCCGCGGAATTAGTATGTGGAATCAGCTGCAGCCGCCGGCCATGAGGCAGCTATCCTAGCAATCTCTTGAGCTATTCGGAGCTAATAAACAGATTCATCATTTGATCAGCTCGACGGCAGGCGAAGAGTTAGAAGAATAGAGCTTCTTCTGTCAGAAGAAATGATTATATTGAATATTTTTTGAAGTGGTCTAAATTCCCTATCTAATTCAACAAATTCCAGCTTTTTTTCCGAATGCTAAGCAATGTGGAATTAACTTAAGTTAAGCAGTTATACTTATTTCCCATCGAAAATTGAAGTGAGAGAAGAAAAGAAACAAATACAGGATGAGTTTTTAATGCATAAACTCAGGATTAAGTTTCTAGTTAATTGATTAATTTCACATGTGGATAATAAGTATATCAATGAAAGCACAGATTACACCAAGTGTCCAAATAACAATACCATTCTACGCCAGTTTTGAAATTTTAGATAAAACGCAGGATTCCCAGAATAACAATAAAATAATACAGAAGCTCTTATATGTTAATCTTCTGATAAATGTGTTGATAAATGTTTTTATATTAAGAGGATTCAACTGGGAGGGAAGAGCCGTCACTTGTTATTGAAACTGTTAATTTTAATTTCTGTTTGACCTGTTGCGGTTTATCTTTCCTTAAGCTCTTCTTCCTAATATCCGTCAAACAAAAAACTTATTAAAAGAATAGGTAATTGATTTTAAGAAATAAATAATTAATATATAAGTTTACGAAATAATTTAAAAGCTAATCCTATAACAGGTTTATGATGGAAACTTCAGATCTACCAACAATACAGAGAAGACTTTGAAGCATCTAGTTTGAGATAGACTCGGCTGGTAACCTAAAAGAAGTTAGAAATTAAAGTGATGCTGAGCATTTTATTAGGCAGTTTCCCAGGTACTTGGGAACATGGAAAATAACTCTTAAGCAACTAGTTAGCTAAGGACCAATTCCGAAACAAATTCTTTTCACTAATCACATTGTCACATGGCCCTGCTGACAATTCCTTTGCAGTTTTTTCGAGCGAGCTCTTTTTTCTCGAGAGGCTGTGAAACAAACTCATTACGCAGGCTGGTTGCGGCGAATAAGTGGCACGATCTTTATCAGCGTTTCCACCAAACTCCGCTCAACTGATAAAATATTTAAAAAACTACTCTGCCCCTGGGATGCCTGAGCCGATGACAGCGGCCAGAATCGAAAGCCCGGGCCAGGCAGCAAAAACTAGCCACTCTCCGTTGGCAATGCGATTGCTTCGTGAATCGATCGCATCAAAAGAGCCAAAAACAATGGACGAGCAGCTCTGGGCCGGCTTCTGCAGCGTCTTCTGCCCGGCCAGCCAAAGGCCAAGCCAGCCAGCGAGTGACAGACAGACAGAGAACACAAGCCCAAAATTCCAGAGCAAAGACTCCAATAAATATCGTTAAATGCGCACGCGTGCGAGGAACAGCCGATGCGGCTGGAGCCGGGACCCTGACTCCTCCTGATCTCCATCCTCATCTCGGGCTCGTCCTCGCAGCCGTTGTCGCTGTCGTTGTCGAGGATCGAACGGCGATCGGGTGATGCGGACTTTCGGCAGTGACTGTGCTGGCCGGGCCAGAGGACCAGCTACTAACTCAGTTACCACCAGGCAATTGCGATGGACATATCTCTCGCTGCCTCTCCTGTCCCTCTCGGATTCCGTTTTATTTGGTCTCAATCGATCGGATTACGCGGGGCCCTGGCTAGAGATGGTCTCGTGAGATACAAAGTCGTGTTTGGATTGAATTTTATTATTAGTCCTTCTGTGGGGATATATGAATTCGGCTAATAGTGCGCTCAGATCCCTCTCTAGTGCTCAACGGGTGTATTTTCAAGATCTCTTTGGAGGTCTGCATATGAACATATCTGTGTTCTTATACCTACTCTATTCTACTGATTCATAAGCTAAGATATCCTGACATATAAATCGAATCATTTAGTCTTGAAACCTTCAAGCCAGTTTGCTCTCCTCTAGACCCCATACCCACAGCCTGGAGTATAATGCGACTCCCTAACAAGCTGATGAGACAAGAACGCGCGCGCTTAACAAATTCCAAAATGTCAGCGAAAAAATCACATTGTGCGCCATTATTTTTCTCCCTCGTGCAATGGCATCTGGAGCAGGCTGGAGCTGGAGCTGGACAAAAGATGTCCCTGCCTGTGGCTCCACTTCCAGCTAATGCAATGCAGTGTCGTCGTGCCTCATAAGCTATAAATAAGGGCACCTACTCCTGACGTTGCTGGCCAAAAATGTCACAGCAAGCAGCGAACAGCGATGCCGGGCGAGATCTTCAATATTATGGATGGGCAATCGGGAAGGGGTTCTGAGATGATGGAACAATACACAGGTCCTGAGATCTTCCCTGTTCACAATGGATAAATCAAGGCAAAGGCTAAGTCTTGCTTATGAAACGTGGCAGCTGGGAAAGAAAAAGTCTGTCTCTTGGTATATTTTTCATACCTTGAACTTGTACGGAAATTGGACAACTAAAAATTGCAATTAATTTCAAAATAAATCCTTTCTAAGTAATTTGTAAGTACCAATTAACCACAATTACACAAGGGACACCTTTTCTTGGCTAAATCTTCTAATGAATATCATGTAGAAATAAATAGACTTGAAAAAGCAATGATTCTTTTTATTAATATCAATATTTAGGCTATAATTTTTCTGCCAAGCTTACAGTAAACAAAAACACACGATCAAACGTAGTTCTTAAAGAATTTGAAGGCATTCTTCTTCCGGATGTGCTTTTTTTTTCTTCATGTCTTTAAATATTCGCTACCCATGAGAAGACTGTACCGTGTTTTGTATTCGACATCGACATCACATCGTGATCACTTTGAATGATATATAAGCCCAAACAAACTACTGTGCTTATCCAAATCATATCGAATTTCATACAAATTAATTTTTCTTTAGCTTCTGTTGCCTGTTGCGAATTCTGCGCTTAAGCGGGGCTTTTCTGCTCGGTTCCGAAAACTCAGTGAACCAAATTAAGTCGAACATATGTCTGGGAAACAAATTTGAAATGCCGCCACAGCAGCGGCAACAAAAACAATAAAATTAGTAGTAAGAGTGAAAGGCAAATCAGATGAAGAAGTTCCTTAATACCCATGAATCTTCATCTCCGGTCGGAGCCGCAGAATCGGATCAACTCGACTGGAGTTGAGTCTTGTCTTCCAGACGAACTGACATTCAAATTAAATTGGATTAGCAGCGTTCCCTTGTCAATCTTCCCGAAAAGCGAAGATGAGCGACCGAGGGGCAGCGGGTGAATTTCGCCCCGAAACTGAGAGGAGACTGCAGAAAGGCCCGCGATGGAGCCGGGAATTCTGCGCAAATCTCATTTGGACTGACAGTGACATATTTTGTGACAGCTGATGGAATATGCTCCGGAGTTGGGTCCCTCCAAAGACCCCTGATCCATCAAGCCCGCAGCGCGAACTTTGCAGTGTCAACTTTATACTGGAAGCTGATGTGTCGGCACCATTTGATCGCATCGCATCGCATCGGATCGCATCGCTTCCCTCGGCCCCAACTAATCCTTTTCGCGATGACTTGACAGCAGCTGTGTTCTTGAATTTCGCGGTGCCATCAATCAAGGCGGATCGGATGCTGGCCACGCAGGCGGAGTGCTATCCGTGCTGGATCCGCTCCTTCTGTTCTCGTCGCGCTAATTAGTCACCGGTCCATTCAGTCAGTCAGTCGGACGACTGATATCAAATTCTCGGTCGCGCTGCTACCGCAAAAGCTCTCTCTAGAGGCTCGTACTTAGCCGGGTCCAGCGATCAATCAATGATGATTAATGCAAATGCAAGGTCAACAAATTGCACAATCTGGCGCATTCGTGCACTCAGAGAAGTTGTCTTAATATTGTAACTATGGAATGTAGAAAACTAAGAATAATCTTTTATATTTAAGAACTATTTTCCATAGTATTCATGGTTTTTTAACTTAGTGTGACGCACTTGCTTTTCTGGGCTTTAGATAGTGCTTACCACAGTGAACTTCAACAAGTTAAATATCTAATTAAAAGTTAACCATAAAAATCAATTTTAATTTCTCCGCGTGCATCAATCTCCCCACTAGTATATCCAACATTTTTTTCGCAATCGCCACACACATCAATCATTCATTAGCAGCTCAAGCTGTCAGGTTTTGTCGCTCAGGCCGTGATGCGTGATTATAAATCGTGAGATCGCTAGGTGCTGTCGGTTCGATTGCACTTTTGATGGAGCTGAGGGGCCCGGAACCCCCTACCCAATGCCAATATGTAATCCTTCCTTCTTTCTCTGCACTCACTCCAATCATTTTGTGCACTTGATTTGATGCCATGTCCAGATCGAAGAGGCCATCTACGGGGACGCTCATGTGGCAGTTGCAATTAGCAACGCGTACTTGATTGACTTTAAAATAGGCTTTGATAATTAATTAATCAACTAATTTGATAATTGACTGAGCAGTTTGTCGGCATCGGGTTTGATTGAAGACTCTATAAAGTTACATTAGATTGAACTTCCTGCCAAGACATTTAAATCTTTAAAAAAATTATAATTGTAGATAATTCTGTAAGACTGTCTTTGCCTTGGAATGCCTCCTTGACTTTCACTTAATTTTGTTAGGTTTTCATTCTTAACATTCTTATATTCTTACAGTATTATATACCAAAATAAAAGGTAAACATATTGTTGAAATTTCCTGAAATTTCTTTAACATGAATGAAAGTAAGTCTCACATATGTACCTATCAGGCTTTAATATGATTAAAAGCCATATATGGCTGTATATTTATCTTTGAGAATACAATTAAATATTTAAGATCTATGACCTTTATTTATATTTTCCTATTTTTGAATAATTTCTAAGCTTCAACATAAAACAGTACATAGTACACGTATACAATATTATATTTAATAAAAGCTGATGTAGTTCCAGTTTGGTGAAGCTCGATACTCAGGAGATTACGAATTATAGATTAAAAGAAATATTTTCATATTGAGCATTGGTTATATAAATAATATTACGTGTATGTTGCCTCTTCATCTTTTCCGAATATAAATAGATAATTTGTGATATAAAATAGACGCTCACTCAATTCAAGAAAAATTTCACAAGAATTTTCAACATTTTGATGAATTCTTAAAATCAAAAGCTTCATTATTTATGAGTTGTTTTAATTTCAACAAAAATTGTGTCGTCGCATTCGTTTTTGGCGATTATTTATGTTAAATAAAACGAGGGGCAAGGGCAAGAGGCAGGTTGGAGGAGCTCCCCGAGCGACAATCGAAATAAATATATGCTCAGCGGTGTCGGCCAAGTCAGAGATGACTCTACCCGCGATCTCTTGCATCTGCCTGCTCCACAACCAATCAATCTCGGAATATATGTTCATCTGAGGCTAGAAGATTCAGTTCTCGATGCTATAACTAATTGCCGGCGATGTTGGGGTGTCGCTAGTGCTGGGCTCGGTTCTGTAGTTTGTTTCGTGCTCTCATTCCCATAATGAAATGTTTTTCGGTCAATTTGATAATGCTGCCTTCTAAAAAAGAAATTTATGACAGATTCGCGGCCATAAATATGCTAAGTTTTAGTTTTATTTCGGCCCCGGAGCAGAGGCCCAATGACGAAATCCGAGGCAGAGACGGCCGGCGACAAACGGCGGCGACAACTCGTCGAGAGATATTTTATAAATAGTGGGTGTCCCGCTCAACCGATTCGATTGGCTTGATTGTGATTTACAGCAGTTCGGATATTTATTCAAATTTCTCCGCCGCATACATATGAGCAATCTGTAGTCGGCCGGGCCGATCTGTTTATGTTCGCTTTATTATGTAAAATGCCTTTCACGGCCCATCAACGCGGGCTCATCAGCATTCAAATATGCAGCAATCAAACATCGAGGCATCGGCGCGAGTGTAAAGTCGGCGCCTCCTGCACTCGGTCCCTGCCCCGGTCCCGGCGGCACGACTCTCCGGCTGGCAGGTCCCTTCCCCACCATGTTGCACTAATATAGCCATTCACGATATTTTCCTCAATTGCATGCAAAATTAATTGTGAAGAAAGCGAAAAGAAAATGTTTGCCCTAGTGTTAACAGTGGGGCAAGAACGAAGGTTACGGGCAAACAAGAGAGGTGGGTAAATTTGTGTACTATGTCCACATTAAAGGTACCAATTGATTAAATTAAACATGTTTCTAATACGGATACAGAGACAATAAAAGTGAAGTCAAATTATAACAACTCCTAATTTAAGCATTTTGGATCGTTTTTGAAAACTGTTTAAGTCTTCTGATAGATTTTTTTCTCTCTGTATATTATTGTAGTATTCATAAACAAAAAGTATATAGCATTCTCTAAATATAATAAAATACAAAATTTAAAAAACTTAACTTTTCTTGGTCATAAAACTTGTCAAAAAATATATGTAAATTTTTGCTTTTGTTGCATATTTTAGTAGACTATGAAGCTAACTTAATGAAAAGTGTAAGTCCAAGAAACTATAAGCTAAGACAAATTTAATTGATAAAAATTAAATTTTCTATGTATGTTTCTAATACATGTTTATTATTACCAAGTTTGCGCAAGGTCTGGCAAGAGCATATTGAATACAAAAATTACCACTGGTTACTTCTCTACTCTGCTCCACTGTGCATTGGGTGGCACAGCTTGTTCTCATTTGTCTTTGCTCATTCGCTTTTGTTTTATGCCCTGCCCTGCCCCATCGCCTGCCCCTAATGCCTACTGCCACCCTCCCAGCCCAATGGAGCCTGTCTCTTCCCCCCCGACTGCCAACAAACACGCGACACTGACAAACGCATGCATCCGTCAGTTTTTAATATTTTCCATTTATAAAACCCGATGTCCCTAGAGACAAGGGGTGTATATTGCAGTCGTTTAGAGGTACATATGAGAGAGGTAGATTTGTTGACCCTGAAAAGAGTAAATAGATATGTAATATATTTTTGACAGAAATTAAACCGATCCAGTCTGGACTTAACCCAACGCAATTAAAACCTTATCTATGGAAGGATATCATATTTTCAGTGATTTCCGAGGGTATTGAATAGTCGGGGCAATCATGCTCTTCACTTCTTATTTATTGGCCCACTCGGCGACAGCAGTGCTCCTCCTGGTGGCAGATCCTTGGGAATTCACCCGGGCTCAGTTTCTATTTGACAAGCACTTGTCACTGACTGGGCGAAATTAGCATGTGTTCCCTGACCCCTCGCGATCGCGCTGCTGCTGGTGTCGCTGGCGGTGGCTGCGGTTGCAAGTTGCAGGAATATTTTTTGTCGCTCGGCTGCAATTAATAAAAAGTTCGCGCTGTTGCTGCATCTTGTTGCTGTTTCATGTTGTTAATATTTTGCAAATTAATGTTCGATGCCGGAATGCGGACGTTGCGGAAAAATGCGAGAGCTCGCACACATGCCAGTGCTGGCAGCGCTCGCTGCAACATGTTGCCACTGTGCCCCAATCGGCCGACGTCTGTCTGCCGCCGAGAAGTTTTTATTGAAGTATAACATTAAATTTTGCATTTCCACATGCAGAATTTGGCACATAAAAACAGTGCCCTTTCTTGAATGGAAAGAAACCATTCTGCACGTTGGATCGCTGACTCTTTACAAGGATAATGACAGAATCTGACTGGTTGAGGGTTATAGGAGGGTGAAGACTTACAGCAATTTAAAAGTTTATTTAATTGTAAGTTTATCTCTGAATAAGCAATGTAAATTGATTCAACTAAGCCCTATAAATACACAAACATTATCGGAAGTCACCCCGTCATTTCATCGTTTTCTTTGCTGAGCCTGTGGCATTTTTTACTTAAAACAAAGTCAAAATCAGTGTATATTTCTCGAAATATTCTCAGGAGATCAGCTGTCTATCCAACGAAGCCCGTGTAAACTTTAAACAGACTGACAGTTAAACATGCCATGGCGTTTCCCACATAACACATGTTAGCATTCTATTTAAATGTGGGGAGCGCAAGGCGATAATATAAGTGTTGTGCCAATTTGACATAATGATTTATTAGTTTATTTATCTTCCAAAGATTTTCCTCCTTAGCGAAGATCTTTCACAACACAGAGGAAAGCTGAGGCGGCCCACGCATCGGATGAGCGATGGGCAGGGGGCCACAAATCCGCGATGTCAACGGAAAGTGCCTGCGGAGCGTTTGACCAGCGACAATCCCAGCCAGAAAATGCCATGACGATGCAGCTGCTGGCCGGGTCCGATTTATGACGGCGAGGACAGAGATATTGACGAATGCCGTTGGTCCCGAACTCGGACCCGGACCCGCACCCGGAGACCCAAGATGCGGAAATTCAAATGCGTGGGACGAGGCCGCGAGTTATGTTAATTGCTGGCACGTCAGTTTGAATCACGACTTACACTTGTCTCCCTCGCATGCCCGGCCTTAATTTACAGCTTGTCGGGTGAAAATCGCAATTATAATTCTTTATTATGATTTAAAGGCAGGTCTGCCGAAAAAAAAGGCGGCCGAGAGTACGTTTGTATGTCTGTTCCAGAGTCACACACATCTTTTGTATAATTTTTAACAATTTTCACGCCTCATCGGAAAATATTTTATGATGATGGAAGCGTTCTTTTCACTCGCCCGTAATTGTTGTCGCTAAGAACAACAAGTTAATTAATTTGAATTCTCTTAATGGGGTACAACATGTTTAATGGGATTTTCGGCGCTTTTGTCAAAAAGATCTCAACTTATCAGTAAGACGAAGACAAAAGAGCAAATGCTATATGGGATAGAGTGATGCGAAAAATACCCTTACTTTATGATAATGATAATAATAATATAAGAAATGCACGAGTTTATATTTTGTGGATATTTTTGATAACTTAATGCAAATTTTCATTAAATAGAGGCTTATTTTGACACTTTAATATGCCAAGTCTTTCGGACATTTATTTTTTAATTAAACAATTATTTTACCTTGTCAAATCATTTTTGTATTATAGTACAAATAAATAAATTTATTTAATAAGACTGCTTTATATATAGAGTAACCAATCCTCGATTTCTTCCAAATTTCACAACATTTCATTCCACTTTTTGGCTGCAACTGTCAAATGTTTTCAGCTGCGGGTAAATGTTGAAACTCATTAAGCAAAGCGAACAAATCGAAGGCAGCAACAACAACTAAAAACTGTCTCTAATTAGAAATAAATCGAAAATATTTGCCATTCGTAGATTGTTTTGATGGCACTGCCCCTCAATTTCAAAAGCCCTTCCCATTCCCATTCCCAATCGCAATCCCTTCCCATTGCCATTTCAGTTTCATTTCGGTCGAGTTGACTGCTCTGCTTTTTTGTTCCGATCCGTTTCCTGGCAGACAATTTTCAAAATATCAAGTGTCAAATTTTTGCTGCTGAACATCTGCCGTGACACATACGAAATGTGGCCAGAGGGGCGGGTTGGGATGGTCGGATGGCGGGGCTTTGGAAGGACAGTTTAACATAGACTGCCATTTACTCCGTGCTGACAATTCCTTGACACAGCTGAAAAATCTGCACAAATTTTGACTTTTTTGCGTTTTGTTTCTAAAATAGCAATTCCGGGAGGGGGATTTCATTTTCGGGCCTTCAACTTTTTGTTGTTTAGACATGCGACTGGGCGTGGTACGTGTAATTACGGTCGACACTTCATGTTTTACTCCCTTCCCAGTGCTGGGCCCCCATTTTGCTCAAGGCCCCTCATGGGCAGGGGGTGGATAATTCGCATTGTTGTTGAGGGATTTTCGGTTTTTAATTTGACACTTCATCTGGCTTGGTTTCGGAATGGGAGGGCAATTGTGAAATGAAGGCTAAAAGCCAAGGAGAAAGTGAAGGGGAAAGTTAATAGCGACTGTGAAATACGCTGTAACCAAAGTATTGTGGATGAAATTAAAAGGAACTATTTAAAATTATGCTCAAATTTGTAAAGAACTTAAATCAAAGAGAGCTAACGACAGAATAAATTGTTGGCAAATGCAGACAAATTTTGACAGTTACTACACCCAGAGAAAAAATACCGCGAAAATCCAAGACCGCTTTTCTTACTTTCAAGACACTTTTGGTCTGTTCTTAAATATGGAACATTTGTACCATTTGTGTATTAATATACTACCGATTGGTCTTAATTGTCATACACCTCGTTTAAATAATTAAAAAAAATATATTTTCATGAAAAATATTAAAAAAATAAAATAAATTAAGAAAAAAATTAGTCGGGATCGGGACTCGAACACGCGGTCGCCTGTTTCCTAGGCGGATGCTCTAACCTCTAGGCCATGCGTCGCGATCGCTTCGCGACGGCAACGTATTTTCCCTTACAGTCGCTGAATGCATGTATTTGTATATCGGCTATGCAAGTGGTCCAATGTGTAAGCTGTCGGTCTGTTAAACTCGGAGACGCGGGTTCAATCCCAAGGTGATCCTTTGTATTACAAAAAATTGTGAGTATGGTTTTTCAATATAAGTTATAAATTAATTTACTACAATAACATAAAATGAATAAATAAAGTTGGTAAGCTAAAAAAAAAAAAATAACTAAAAAAAAAAAAGGATTTCAATTTTTTTTTTTTATAGTAAGACTGTTTGTTCTTAAAAAAATAAGACCGTTCTGTTCTTAAATGTAGAAAAACGGTATTAAAATTGTGATACCATATGTTCTGGGAAGAATAACAAACGGGATAGCGCTGTTTTTAAGAACGAAAAGACACGTTTTTGGTACATTTAGGACGTTTTTTTTCTGAGTGTAGGAACAAGTTGCGCAACATGCACTTGAAGACAAATGTTGCGGGAAAATGCTGAGCACAAAAGCAGATGTTGCAGAAGTTCAATATGCCGGAACATTGTCTAATAACTCAGATACTATCCGATATTACGTATTTTTCAACAAAATCCTTTACTCTTAACAGAATTTCACTTATATGGCTTAGTTACCAAAAGATCAAAAGATCTAAATTCTGGTCGCAGTGCAGGCCCTTGAATAATACTTACCAAATTTGGAACTGACTCTCACGGCTAAATCGACTCGGCTGGTGATGCTGATCAAAAAATTATGTATATAATTTATGAGGTAGGAGATGGCGAGTCTGCCTTACATTTGATAGGCATTAAGTTAACATAGGTATAATACCCTTGTATCTTGTAGCGGGTATAAAATGAAAAAATGTGAAACGAAATCGTTTTTAATTTACCCCGTATACAAGGCTTTTGATTTTATATATATAATATGTATAGATTATATATTTTATATATAACATAATAATCATATATAAATATTATCCCCTACGAAAGTTTCCACTTTTCAAATTAACTCTGAGGAGTTTTGTGATTTGCTATTTACATATATTGACAGGAGCGGAGCTACCCGGTGTCCTCCCAGCCCAATAACCTACTCCCGATATATGTGTATATCTTATGTCCATGTAGTGTTCCCACCCATTTGGGCAAAGAATTTGTTCTGAGTTCGCGCAATGCTCCACAGAAAGTATTCCCGGATTCTCCGTCTCGCTCTCGGCCCCTGTCCTTTATCCTTGTGGCGAGTGTTTGTCTTTCATCATTTACTTTTTTTTTGTGTCCCTTGTTTTTCCAGTGTCTCTTTTTTTGTGTGTGGACTTAATGTGTGTAACGCTTTGCTTTTCATCTATTTTTCTACATTTTCTGCTGACCGCAGAGGGCAGGCACCGGGCGGGAGGGAGGTGGCGCAGAGGGGCATCCTTGCTGTTGTCCTGTGGCCACTTTTACTACGTTCACA
Source organism: Drosophila nikananu (assembly GCA_008042635.1). NCBI lineage: Eukaryota > Metazoa > Arthropoda > Insecta > Diptera > Drosophilidae > Drosophila > Drosophila nikananu. The sequence goes on from VNJV01005935.1 coordinate 24,609, forward strand.
GCTCGCCTGGCCTGCCATGTCTTCCTAGCTCTGAAGCTTTCCACTCAGCCCGCTTACACTTCTGTCTATCTGTTGGTTTTCCCAACAGCCATCTCCCTCCCCCTTTCCCCAGCCCTCGTTCCGTCTCTGTCCGTCTATCGGTTGGCGGACATTTTTCTTATTTGCAATAAATTTGGTTATGAATGTTCTCGGTCTGCCTTCGTTGCTGTTCCTGGGAATTGTACATAATTTTCACAATTTTGATGTTAACTTGGAAATTTACGATACGTTATTTTGAAATGATGGTTGCCCTGGTCCCGGTCCTGGCCCCTCCCCTCAATCTGTTTCCGTGGGGATATCTCCACCGATATCCACATGTATTTCCGTCTATCGCTCCGGTCTGGTCTGGCCAGCAATGTCAGGCATTAAAAATTCATTTTTACGATTTCAGTTTGCGGATTTAAGCGAACCGTTTCGCTGGGAGTGCGGGGGTTCGTTCGTCTTTGGAGAAAACAAACAAGATTGGTAACCAAATGGGGATTTAGCTTGTCACCTAATCCTGGCGAATGACCATGTGATATAAGCGCCGAAAAACTGATTCCATTTTCAGAATTCATAGTTTAAAATGCTCAAATGAAGAGCCCTAAAATGTTTAGTAAACATTTACCAACCTGCTTAATGCTTTAAATATTTTGCAGAAGTATTCTTAGCTTACAGCAATTGCTTTTAAAAATAGGACTAATGAATCAGTAGAGTTTTATTCTTGAAATCGAACCCAATCTCTTGACAATACACCGAATCGATGATTATACAAAACATACTGACGCATCAGTCCCAGACTTGCGGTAGATAGCATTCCCTAAACATCATCTTGTATTTACAAAACGTTTCTTGCCATTTGTATCATTCCCTACACCATGAATATAAATATTTATGGATTTGCGATACAAGTTTCGTACCCCAAATCGTGGCAAATCGTCGCAAAGTGGTGTAATTTACGTCCATTTTTGCCGAGAAGACGAAACGAAACGAAAATGTGGCACAATTAGGAAAGAAATATGTAACTGTCTGGGCATTGAGCGCAGGACGAAGGTTCTCCGCCACCGAAATAAAATTAATTTATGAAAACTATTTGCACAGTCCAACGATAACGACGACAACAACAACAAGAAACTTGGATCGAGTCCACCCCAATCCGGAGGCGGCATTCGTCCATTGTCCTGCTGGATGGATAGACACGCGCTCGTCATAATTCTGTATAATCTATGTACGATTTGAGTAAAAACAAAGGAAAGCCAGAGCATAAATTTCACATTTTATGAGTGCTCTCCTTGGCCTGGCCACTTTGGCTTGGCTTCTGCTTCTGTTTCTGTTTCTGTTTTGGGTCTGGTCCTTGGTCCTGGGTCCTTGGAGACATTTTGTGCGCGCTGTCATTAGGGGAAATGAAATATGCTGCTGCCTTCACTTTGCGAGTCCTCCGTTTCGGCCATGTCCTGCGGAATGTCAAACAAACGAGCCAACCATCAACTTTATGTGCAAATAAAAAAAATTACACGAGCCAAAAACAAGGGAAATTCAAGAAAATTGGTCAGAACACAAGCAGTTCTTGTCAATTTCAACTAAGAAAAGAAAAGAAAAGGTTTGGCAAATGTTGTACATGCGATTGTTTGAGATAAGTTTGAATGGTTAACTCGCTGAAAAATAAAATAAATTGGGGCTTAATAACCAGAAACTTGGTTAGTTGCTGAACATTTTAAGAACTTTATTTTAAAAAAATTAGTTTTTATTAAAAATAAATAAGAAAAGAAAATTCTAAAATGTCTAAGATCTCTAAGTAGCTTACTGTCAAATTAAAGCGGTCAGATAAGTTTGGTTTGTTATCGTGTTAAAGTGATTTACAGAACCCCAGATTCCATAGCAAATTCTTTTCGGCTCGCAAAAACAACAGCTGATTTCTGATAACTAAATGAAGAAATTAAAAGATATAGTAATCTGCTTTGGGGTGGTTGCGATAACCAAAATGAACCTAATGGGTCCGCCTTACAGCACAATTCGAGATTTCACGTTAGTATTCGATATTTAACAGAACCGGTAACTGAAGAGGTTACTTAAATTATTAAATTATGTATGTGCTTACCCAGCCAGAAGTTTAAAACATTTCTGATCAACTTAATTTATTTATGTTTAAAATATTTATATTGGTCAATAAAATATGAAACTGCTCTCGGGGGAAAATTGTACGCAAGCCTCGTTAACAGTAACAAAGTCTTTAAAAAATGGTATTTTATAAAGCCGTTTCTTTTTCGATTAATATTGCATAAACATTTCACTCACTTAGACTTAAATTTCTAATAATAAGCAACACGTTTTCGAATGATATTTAACTAGAATTTCTTCCAAGCGCTTCTCAATGCAGACTGGCCCATAATCTTAGAGGAAAATATAAAAAAAGAGTCTCATTGAAATCAAACTATTAATAATTATATACATTTTTCTCAATTTCCAATACGTATTTTCTAAATGATGGTGGCAGGTGTCTGTAATTTATGGTCCTCAAAAGCCTTCTGATTGACGAAAGACAAGCCATGTACAGGTTGACATTTATAAATGGATACTCTTAGGATTGGTATAAAAATTTAAATATTAATAATTATTATAAATCAATAAGAAAGATCTAACTTAAATGATTAAATGAACAAACTTTAAGGAAAAAGTCTACTTTTAATTGGAGCATAAAGAATTTAACTTTAAAAGTGTTAAAATATGTTGTCGAGTCCCAATGTCAGTTTATACTTATTATAGTTAATAGTTAAATAGTTATAGTTAAATTTTAACTCCAAACACCAATATCTTTCCAGTTTAAGAATACCAGTAATTACCAATTTCCCTGCTTATTTCAGTAAACGTTTCGAAGCCACCAGAAGAGTAGTGGATTTTTCGCCTTCTACCCTTCGCGTCTTAGAGAACTCTTGCTGTTCCGATACAGCTCGTCATATTCAAATATGATTCCGCATGGGCAACTGTTGCTGTCATTCCGGCCCCTTTGTGCACACATCTGTCCCCAGTCCCTGCCATTTAGCCCGGTGTGACAGCCAGAGAACCCCACGTTGATGTAATTTTCGCCTTCCTGTCCAATGTCCAAAAATACCGCGCCAAGTCCAATTATGAATAGAACAATTAATCTCTAATTATGCTTGAATATCTGCCAAGCGAATTATTAGCGAGAATGAAATGAAAATCAACGCAGAGACTCGCCGGATCAGCGTGGTGGAATGGAGGATGGCGGGGCGATGGACTGCGTGCTGACGACCTCACCGATCATATCTTGGGTGCTGGGGCTCCGCGTGGCTTCTGCCGGGGCCTTGGCACTCGGATTCGCCTACTGATCGGATTATGACAGCCAGCGACACAACACAACACAGCCCGGGGAAGGGGCTTTGCCCGGCTGACGATGTCAACAGATGCAAACGGATGCCGCATCTTGATCGCCACTTTTGATTTGGATTAAGTGAAAATTCATTAGATAATTTCAGGCCGTGTCGCATCTTGATGGGAGCTTGTGAGGCGCACTACCGCACACTATCGCACTCATCGCGGGCTAAGTATGCTAATTAGTTTATATTAGCAGCGATTAAGATCGCCACCAAACCCGTCGCCCCGATTAGTGTCAGGAAGTCGGCTCACGTGAGTCGCCAGTGTCGTGAAATAGCTTTCAATCTCTGGGAGCACTGGGCACTGTAAGCTCCTTAAGTGTGCAAGAAAGTTGCCAATATTTCCGTTTCTGCTTCGATCACTGGCAAGGCTGGGAAAATATCGAAGAGTGGGTGCTTTTCAGAACAGCTCACATCCTACTCTATGACAGAAGAGACGCTTACTTAAAGGCTCTATGTGAGTGGTAATAGTTGAATGACCGAAGGAAATACTAGGAGAAAGTTGTCGGCTTTAGAAAAATAATGTTGTAGTAGGATGTTTATCTTTTTGCTTTATTCCAAGATCTTAGGTAAAGATCAGTTGGTCAGTTTTAAAGTCCAAGGTACATAGGAAGATAGAATTAAATTGGGCTTTCGTTAGGGTACAATTTTATAGACTAGCAAGTTACCATCAGCAACGATTAGGTATAATTTAGTAGGTTAGAACTTATACCATTAATATATACCTCAAAATTAATGAATATTTTAGATAGTTCGATGCAATGTCAATCGATCTGTCTTTATCCCGATGATAGCTATCCCCTTTTGCTTTTAAAGATTCTCATCTACTCGACGTCCAGTGTCAAGGCGAAAGATAAATACGCTTCTGGCACAAATAAAGATGCAAATGACTCCGAGCTGGGCTGCAATAAAAAAGGCTCACTCCAAAGGACAAACTCGGCTGCCAACACGTAGACAAACAATGCAGCAGAAGGACGTGGGACCGGACTGGACTCTGGAGTCCTGTGATCAAGGCAGACAAGTGGAGTCCATTAAAACACTAACGTCACGTCAGGCGCCGGGTGATGGATGTGGCCTAAGGACGAAGACAAGAGCGCAGTCGAAAATCACCCAAAAATGGCTGGCTGGGGCACGGGACGAAAGGACTGGACGCGAGGACGAGAGTTGCACCAACTGTCCGTGGATGAATACCAATCAGAGAAACAATTGGCGAGCCGTCGTCCTCTGGCAAACAGGATGCGATGGCAATTTAAGTCAGACAGTCACTCAAAATGGTTTTTGCCCGGGTTTTCCATCTGCTTTTCGCCATGGTGCCGAGGGGGCGTGGTAAACACACCCTCCTGCCAACGGGGCCGAATACTGCAACATGGCCAATTGTCCGTGCGTGTTGCGAGGAAGTGAGGAAGTGCGCCCCTTTTGCATCGCCATCATGAAGTCATTCACTCAATTTATCGTTTGATGAATGTCCTGGCAGATAGTCCTGGCATCCCACTGCTGTTTCGGGGCGTTGATGTCGGTGCACACACACGTTTAATGGCCATTTGAGCAGTTGATAAACGTTTCGCTCGTTTGCGTTGATGAAATGTTGTCGTTGTCGTTCTCGTCCTGCCCGGTGTCCTCGGTGTATGTCCTGTCTGTCCCGGCCTGCATTGTTTATTTATTCCCCGCATATGGAGCACTTCCTCTGGACCCGTTTAGTTTTTGCGCTTATTTCTAATTGTTTTTGTTTGTTTAGCTCGTCATGCGGCGCTTTTGATTTACGACTTTGGTGCTTTGGCCTCGCTTCTGGCTTTCTTTTTGGCATTTTGAGTCCCTGTTCCGGGTGAAATTGGCCTGATGACGATGACACTATTATGATGTCAGTGTCTGACAAGGAACATACTCATTCACATTCAGGATAGCCGTGTAGGGAAAGGCTTTATGGTCATGTTGTACCTGCTTTCTAGCGAGTTCAAGGGCTTCAAAATTTAATGCAAGATGAAAAATTATGTAACAGGCTAGGAGATAAGATGAAAAATCGAATTTTCAACGTCGGAAAATCCAGGGGATCGACCATAAATATCTAATTAATGTTATTAAATAGATTTTAAGAGTATTATTGTTCCTTTCATTAATTTTAAGACTTAAAATGAAAAGTGTGCTATCATTTTGATACGGTTGCAAAAGCCAATTTTTGCCATTTTGTTAAAAAAAATAAGTATAAAAGTTATAATAATAAATAATTTTGGTTAAAAACGGTTAACCACATCGTTTTCATATAGTGAGAGAAGATTCATGCATTACGGCAATATATCTTGAAAATTATTTAAAAAATACAAGGTGTGCTATCAATTTGATAC
>VNJV01005937.1:0-40969 GCA_008042635.1 Drosophila nikananu
CTAATTTTTGGCCAATTTTTGACAATTTTACGATGTAACCCCTTACATTTTTTTTGGCTTAAAAATCGCGAACTCCTCAATGGTTTTTTAATCGTAACTTGGCTTAAACTCAACCGGTTTCAGTCTGGTTTGGTTTTTTCGTCTTAGTTTTTAATTGAGAACATTTCTGCATTTTAAACTCCATTTCTAATTTTTGGCCAATTTTTGACAATTTTACGATGTAACCCCTTACATTTTTTTTGGCTTAAAAATCGCGCGCTTCTTCAGTGGTTTTTGATCTAACTTGGCTTAAACTCAACCGATTTCAGTCTGGTTTGGTTTTTTCTTCTTAGTTTTTAATAGAGAACTTTTCTGCATTTAAAACTCCATTTCTAATTTTTGACCAATTTTTGACAATTTTACATTTTTTTTGGCTTAAAAATCGCGAACTCCTCAATGGTTTTTTGATCGTAACTTGGCTTAAACTCAACCGATTTCAGTCTGGTTTGGTTTTTTCTTCTTAGTTTTTAATTGAGAACATTTCTGCATTTAAAACTCAATTTCTAATTTTTCGCAAATTTTTTTCAATTTTTACCATGTAACCCCTTACATTTTTTTTGGCTTAAAAATCGCGAACTCCTCAATGGTTTTTTGATCGTAACTTGGCTTAAACTCAACCGATTTCAGTCTGGTTTGGTTTTTTCTTCTTAGTTTTTAATGGAGAACATTTCTGCATTCAAAACTCAATTTCTAATTTTTTGCCAATTTTTGACAATTTTGAAAAAAAATATATATCTGTCTGGTAACGCCATGCGCTTGTTTTAGTGTGTCCAGCTGCGGCGCAGGCTCTTTTCCAATAAAAAAAAGTCGATGGTCACACTTTTATACGCACACACGCCTAACGAATTTTCCTTGGTAGAAAAAAAGAAAATTTCCGATTTTCCCGCACGTTTTCTCCGATTTAGCCAGCCAGAGTGGGTCATAGTACCTCCGAGATAGCTGTCACTGCCCGGTACGCAGCCATTTTCACCCCTGTCGTCAAAGGGAAATGAGCGCAGCCAGTAACAAAATGTCGGCCACCGATCAGATGCGCGCAATGCTGGACCAGCTTATGGGCACCACACGGAACGGGGACGAACGCCAGCTCAAGTTCTCGGACTCGCGGGTGTGCAAGTCCTTCCTGCTCGACTGTTGCCCTCACGACATCCTGGCGTCCACTCGCATGGATCTCGGTGAGTGTCCCAAAGTGCATGACCTGGCTTTCCGCGCAGATTACGAGAGCGCGGCAAAGACGCGCGACTACTACTACGACATCGAGGCCATGGAGCACCTGCAGGCCTTCATTGCGGACTGCGATCGTCGCACAGACTCGGCCAAGCAGCGACTAAAGGAGACGCAGGAGGAGCTCACCGCCGAGGTGGCGGAGAAGGCCAACGCTGTGCACGGCCTGGCCGAGGAGATTGGCAAGAAGCTGGCTAAGGCGGAGGCTCTGGGAGAGGCCGGCGAAGTGGAGGACAGCATGGAGCTGATGAAGGAGATCGATGAGCTGCGCGGCAAGAAGATCAAGGCCGAGCACGAGTACCGCACATCCATGCCAGCCTCGACATACCAGCAGCAGAAGCTGCGCGTCTGCGAGGTCTGTTCCGCTTACCTGGGCATCCACGACAACGATATCCGGCTGGCGGACCACTTTGGTGGTAAGTTGCATCTCGGCTTCCTCACCATTCGCGAAAAGCTAATCGAGCTGGAGAAGACGGCGGCGCCGCGCAAAGCTGAACTGAAGAGGTCGGGTAAGATGCCCGATCGAGAAGATGAGGGACGTGGACGCAATCGCTACTTTGTAGGTGGCCGAGAGTTGGACCGTCGCTCGCGAGTCCATCGCTCCCGTTCCAGAGAGCGACAGCGTATCCGTGATGCGGAGCGGGAGCGCGACAGACCCAACGGCGAAAAGAGCGGCAAGGAGGCACCTGATGGACCGGCGGAACGATCCGAACGGCCTGCAGAACGTGAGCGCGGCGGAGGTGGACGTCGAGAGGACCGTGGCGATCACAGAGATGGCCGGCAGGACCGTGAACGTGATCGAGATGGCAGACGAGATCGTGACCGAGGCCAGGGACATCGCAACGACAGAGGACGCTTTGGAGGCGGCGGGGGCGGTAACCACCGAGAGGACAGACGACGATCACGCTCCAGGGACAGATCACCACGTGAGCGCCGCAACTTCAATCACTTTCGAGACGGACCTGGCGGCGGCGGTGGCGGTGGAGGAGGCGGAGGCAATGGCAACCGAAGGCGCTCTTACTCCCGTGAACGCTACAACCGCCGCTAGAGGAATCTCTGGCCACAGCGCACGTACGTAGCATTAATCTGAAAAACTACAATGCCACCACAAAAAAAAAAATGAACTACTGAAAAACCAACAGCAACCAAGAATAATTCGTAGCTTTATCAACCTACCAACCTTCGAAATGTTAGTAATTTCTACTCTTGATCTTACGCTCCCTAAAGACCGAAATAAAGCGAATTAAACTCTGTTCAAAAGTCCCACAAAAAATAATAACTAAACCCCATAAACCCCAGAACCGAAAACAGAAAACCCCAAAGAGATAGACACGATAGTTCCACGTAGAGAGCAGTAGTTACCCCACAGTTAGGACGAGGAGGAGTTAACCCCCTTTTAACATTTGATATTTTGTGTGTTGTATAACAAGGTACACCCACAGCCAGACCACACTCTCGCCTCTATATATACTCTTCTCAGCTCAGGTCACGTCGTCGTTCTCCCCCAAATCGATTCGACGTGTTGGCGGTGCATCGCTGTCGTCCCGCTTTTGGGGTAAGCCTGTCGACCATATTTTCTATAACTCTGACACTCTATCACTGCTCTGATCTGATTTGATTTGATTTGATTTGTTACCCTAAGGCTAAAGCGTTCTCTACTCGAAGTTTCCACATTTTGCAGACGCTCGGTACGTATTAAGTATGGCGCGAGGTGACTATTTACCATATAAAAACCATATATACCAGATCAATGTTAGATACAGATACATATATAACATAGATACGACTAACTATAGCTTGGGTACGTATCTATTTTGAATCGTCCTCAGAGAGAGAGAGAGTATGTTGTTTTTATGCGTTCCTGGGTACGTATTTATGTTAGAAGATCACGACTTTGTGGTACGTATGCAATAACGTTTGTGATAACACTCCCAGGCTTTGTAGGGTTCTCTCGGCGATCCAGATTCCAACGTACGTATTGCTCCAGTCTCTCTAAACAAAACAAAAAAAAAGAAAACCATAAAAAATTGAAAAATAATAATATACAACTCTCGTAGCTGTTCAGAACTATAACTTTTTCGACAAAATCCTTGTGTTTGTGGTGCTGCCGATGCATATGGGGGCTCAGTTCAGTACAGTGTCCATGGTTAAACATAAATATATGTGAGTATTCGGGGCACTAATCTCTGATACCAAATTCTATAATCCTCGAAGGCGGACGGGCAGGATGTCTGTCTCTGTTTCTGTATTTCTGGTTCGTTTCTTTCGACAGGGAGAGCAGTGTAAAGAGTTATTTGTGTTTGGTCCTATTTGCCACTATTTGGGTAAGAATCGATCGAAAACGATAATTAATATATCTATATATATCTATCCTGTAATTACATTGTTTTTTAACTAAATTGTAAGTCCAAGAAACACACACTCTTAAGTTACAAATATTAAACACAAAACACACACACACACACTACACTCTCTTTTAAGTAAAATCTAAATTAAGACTTATCTTTATGGATCTAAGCGGATTGTAATAAAATTGCACTTGAATTATATGGCAGAGGCAGCCTGTTATTTATCTTTCTCATTGACCTGGATAAGATTGGTACATTTCAGGGTTGTAAGTTAATATTTTGATTGGGTAATCACTCATATTGTGCCGCAATATGATGAAACTTGATTTGACATCAGGCTCCGACCTTGAAATTAGGTGCCGCCCAACCATGGGGTTTGAATATAAACCCTTATTTTTGCTTGGAAATCTGTGATATCAGGTAAGATAACGATAGGATCTACAAACCCTTTTTATAATATATTTACTGAGCATTAGATACGAAGGTCCTTTCGGATTTTCCAGAAATTAAAACTCAATTAACTCTCAATATAACCCCGTAAAGAATTATAAAATCATTGTCAGTCAAATAAAGAAATCTCCTTTATAAGAATCCATTAGATACCTCCCAAAATAAAGACTCATACTTTGTTTTTTTTTTCATGAGAAGGCTTCTCGGTGTTGTTTGTATTTTCTTTTTTAAATATTGCTGTTTCGTTTTGGAAAGGACTTTCTTTTTGTGTTTTCTTTTTCCGCTTTTTTCTGCTTAATTTTGGTTTTACACGTTTTGTTCCAAAAGAGATTTTTTTCTGTACAATTTTTGTCTTTTCTATAAATTTTAAAATTAAGTTTTCATTCTTTTGTTTAACAATTTCAATTGGCCCGAAAATAGATCAATATATTATGTATTTCCACAATTTTAAAGCGTTCACAAAATCTCTGGATGTTTGCGTTTCATGTTTGTTCAGTTGTTGTTTGTTGGTTGTGGAAACTGTGTCTCATTGTTGGTGTGTTGTGGTATTTTGGAAAACCTTCTCATCCGCTCTCCACTAACATCCCGTTTGGGGTCTGGTCAACCCGCCTCCTCCTACGCCTAACTCAAAACAGTCACTGCGGGACCTGCAGTTGGTCCGCATTCAACTCTCTCTCTGTTACAATATAATTTTATGGTTTTTCTCTTTTTTTGTTTGTTTGTTTGGAAATTGAGTTTGCAGATGATCATCAACATGATTGGAATTTAGAGTCTACTTGTGTGTTGTTGGTTGGTTGGTATCGTTACTTTACAATTACAATTATAATTATATGTGTTTACAACAAATTGGTTTAATTTTGGGTTGTTTTTATGGTTGTCGCCTTGCTGAGTCGCGCAACCTGCTAAAATTTTGCACTATTTGATTGGATTTAATCTTATATAAAATTCATCGTTCTACTACAGTTTAGATTTAGATTTAGAGTATATATACGTTTTGTATTGTGGTTTACTTTTCTTTCTTTTTTAGTATTCGATGGGTAAAAAATTATGCTCTCGACTTTCAGTTTCTCGCTTAAAGACACATCTTAAATAACTCTACATGATAGAAAGTGTTTTCCTCATTATCTGGCTATATCCGTGTGTTGTTAAGGGTTCTTAAACACTTGAAGCTTACACATCTAACTTAGCTTAAGTAACTGATTTGATTTATACTTGGATTTGTATTCCGTTTTGTTTTGCTTTTTATATCGTACAATAGTTGGTTGCTTTTGCTGTTGATTTTATGCTTAAAATTAGACATTGAATTTGGCATTTATTGCGCATACTTCTTGATAATAATTAACATGACCTTAGCTTCCTCCCCATAGAATATTACAGGTATTTACACAACAATTTATCATCGCCTGATATCTTTACTTGATTATGATTATGAAGACCACTTGCGGGAAGGACGATGAATCAAAAGGAAAGGGTCTTAAACTCTGTGTTTTATGATTGGGGTTGAATGTTTTTGAAAAATTTCATCTAAACTAAAGCTTTTGAAACTTATATAAATGCTGGACTAGCGCTTGACAGAACCGGGGGCTGCTGTGCCATAAAATATAACTTTTATAATTGTTTTAAAAAAAGTGAAGGACTAATCTTAGGAAAACTAATAGTAGGTTGGCAGCTTTTAAATAATTCCGAAATGTATAGATACAATAACTAGGCAGGCATACTATATTAGGGGCTGATGCATGGAACTAGCTAGTAACTAATAAAACATAATGTCGGTTTTGAGAGTAATATATGATGAGAAGATACTACTAAGAGCTAGATTCACAGGAAACTGGACTTGATGATCATCACAAGTGTGCGGGTTGTGTGTGTTATTGTTATTGTTTCGTTTTCTTGGTTTTGTGTTTAATGGTGTTCACTTTCTGGCTGTTGGTTTTTGTTTTTCTTGGTTCTGTGTTTAATGGTATTCCCTTACTGCTGATGCGGGCTGTTTTGATTGCTGTTGTTGTTCAAAATGTTTGTGTATGTTGGTGTTTATGTTTTTGTTGTTGTCGTTGTTTCAGTCCTTTGAGTGAATCGGTATCACATATTTATGTCCATACGGACTTTTGTACTTAATGCCACAATCACGATAGAATTTATCCGGTATACCTAAATTACATAAATACAATTTGCCACAATTGTTCGTTGATGTTGCTGATGCCGAAGCTGATGCAGATGCTGATTTAGTGGCCGCTGCTGCTGCTGCCGATGTGCTGGCAACGGGCGTTGGTGTAGCAGCCGCCGAAGAGGATGATGATGCTGTTGCTGTTGATATGCCATTTAATGGTAATATGGGCAAAATTGAGTACTTAATGGCCACATCGTTGATGCCACAGGGTGGCGGATCCACGGCCAGCACCGAAGCGCTATTAGGAGTAACGCCTATTAGTTAGGAACTAAATTTTCAGTTAGGAATCCCTTACCGATTAACACTAAGCCATTTCTTGACCGCATCCGATAGATTAGCGGTGTTGGTCGACAATATCACAAGATCTGGCGTAGGCAAGGCTGCGGAAAGAGGATTTGGAGGTCATATAATCTTTATCTTATTTCAGCTTAGCAACACTCACCATCAACCGAGTAAACAACGACATTGTCGGTGGCCTTGAACAGAGAAATCTCAGCGTTGGAGATGCTCTTCTCCACCAGCTTGGCCTGCTCCACATACAGCAAGACGGTGAGGCCGTGAGATGCCAGCTGGCGACCTGTTGCTGCCCCAATGTTGATTGCTCTGCAGGAATATACCAGAGTTTAGCCTCTCAACTTTCCCAAGACTAAGCAAAGCTCACCTCATGTTCTTTACGCCATCGCAAATGATGGCTATCTTCGGCCACTGATGATTGTTGGCCGGCGTCAATCGTCTGGCACCGCCCAGCAGTGTGATAGCCAGGTCGCTGGCCCCTCGCGCCAAGATGTCAATCTGGCGCTGCAGCGAGAGGCCAGCCTTCTCGGCACTCAACTCAATCTTATTCCGGGCATAGGCCGGAATCGTCGGCACAATCAGGCCGTCGTCCGTCACAAAGTCAGTGCTGCCATCGAATATGCTCTCGATTTGTCGCAACTGCAGCGGCTTGCTGGCTAGGATGTTCTCGTCGTGCCGGTACTTCTCCTCCGGCTGCTGATGGCGGCTCACAGTGTGACGCACAACATCTGGCTTTTGGTGCGTCGACTCGATGTCATCCCAAATCGCCTGCTTGTCGAACAGCGCCAGATTGCCTTCAAAGTCAAAGTCCTCGTGGATTAGGGGATCGTCTGCCTCGCTGCCGAATGTCTGCTGAACCAGCCGCATGCTGCTCTCCCGTCGCACCCTGTTCCGCTTGTTCTTTCCGTTACCATTTCCATTTCCATTCGCATTGGTGTAAGAACCGTTGCCGTTGCCATTGTTATTATTGTTAATGTTGCCATTCCGTCTGCCGTTGCCATTTCCGTAGCTGGAGGCTGCCTGCTTGTAGTAGCCATCTCCGTTGCTAACGATATCGATGGGTTTGCTGCTGCTTACACTGCCACTGGTGCCTAAAAGCAATCCAGCTGCCTCGCCGCTCTCTCCGCTGCTGCTGCAGTAGCTCTCCCGCGTATTGCCACCGAAAGCAGTGCCCAGCTTCACCTCCACCTTGGCCGGAATCATATTGCCAAAGAAGGCGGCAACGCTGTTCGGAGTTGTCGACATCTGCTGCGGCGTCTGCTGCTGCTGTTGGGCACTGGATGCCCGAGATGACTGCGGTGTTCTAGATGGATAAGGATCAGGGAGGTAATTGAAAGGATTATTGAAGCTGATACCCGAAGCCTGTAAATTGCATACCTCCTAATGCCATTGGAGCCATTCGTCTCGATGAGCTTTAGTTGGTGCATTTTGTCGCTCAGCGTCGAGTTGTAGTTGCTACGTGACGAGGACGTTCCACCTGCCGATCCAGCTGCTCCTCCTCCGCTTGCCGTTGCTCGTCCATGTCCATTGGCCTTGTTTCGTGGCGTCAGTGGCTGGTCCAGGTTGTGATCTTGCTCCTGAAACTGTTGCTTCTGCTGCTGCTGTTGCTGGAGCTGAAGCTGCTGCTGCTTGCCGAGAATGTTGGAGAAGTGGGGCAGCTTGACCGGAGTCGGCTTGTTGATCACAGGCGCCGTCTGCACATCGACGTCCTGCTTGACCGGCTCGATGAGATCGATGCTGCGGATATCGGTGCACTTGAGCACCACCTCGGCGTTCTGCTTGCGCAACGGGACGCCATTGCGAAACGCGCGAACGATCGTTATTTCCTCCGCGGATATCTGCTTGATCAGGCCCTGAAAGACGCCGAGCACCTCGTCGCAGGCTATTGACACCGCACAGCCGATCCAGTCTTGATCCGTCAGACCCATGTAACCTGCTGTCTGTCGCTCGATAATACCCGATATTTGATCTTAGCTGGCTGTTTGTTGATTCGGCGCTAAATGTTTGTTGTTGCCTGCGTTTGCAGTTTTCACTGGCTTTCGAAGCCGTCTTGCTGCCTTCTTGTTGTTGTTGTTTTCTTTCCTAATACGCAATTTCGCACTAACTACGCACCACGCACCTCTCTTCTTCTTGCCGCTCTGGCGTTTTTCGAGTGTTTTGATGGCTGGAAATGTCTGTCAGGGGCTTTGTATATACTGTGTTAGCTGTGAGCGGTTAAGGGCTTGAATTTCGGACACTTGTGGGTTTAAATGCACCAACAACTGCAATTTGCAACACTTTTATTTATTAGATTTCGCGTTTCATTTGGATTTTCACTGCTTTCGTGTGGCCGTTCATCGTTGGTGTGGAAATACTTCAAATATACCGAGCTGGCAGCGTGGCAGAATAATGCAGGCTCGCAGCAAAACGAGTTTTACAAAGAAAATAGCCAAGAAACCTGCATTATTAGAGGGATAATGATCTAATATAAGCAATATCTTATCAAAATCTGCCGTTTATAAGCTCAGCTTGTGTTTCACAGAACGGTAACGGCTCCAGGCGAGGAGGTATTTTAGCGGCAGCGCAACTCTGGTCCCTCTGGCAGTTTTGTTCTCAATTTTGTCCCGTCGTTTTGCGTGTTTTTTTAGTCCGTTGTGCAGTTTTTAAATTATTGTTTTCGAACTCGCGTGCGATATATGTATGCAGCTTTAGCCGCCGCCCCAACGCCCCAGATCGGCGACTCAAGGCATGTGAGCGCGCTGCCGTGATTGCCGGAATACTCGCCGTGCGAATAGAAGATTTTTCGTGATGATTTTCCGCACATAGTGGATAAAAGGCCAGCCCGCACTCACACTCACACACATACTGGTGCAAATATATACATAAATCAAGCGAAATTATAGTGCGGCGTGTGTGTGTGCTAGAAGAGTAAGTGGAAAACTTGGGCGAAACCGAACCAAAAAAGATAAACGGGGAGGAGCTGGAGCTGGAGCCAGAGACACACGGCTAGAAGACAAGCCGTTGAACCCTTCGCGCTTGGCTAATTACGCCAGTAGTTGTTGCAGGCGCTGCCTGTCAAGGAAAATGTTTGGCTTTTGTGCGCCGCTTACTCCCTGGCTCTTTCTTTCTCTCCCACACCTCGCTTACACCGGGGCATAGGACAGGGCGGTCGGCAGAGAGAGATGGCATCTAGCACAAGTACCGTTCGCCCGCGCCGTCCATTGTGCACTTTTGTTGCTCCCCTCTTTGTTGTCTGTTCTGCTCGCTTTTCTTTTCTTTACGTTTCTCGCCTCTCGTACTTCTCACTTTGGCCTTGTCTTGTCACAGCTTCCAAGCCATTGTCGCAAGCCTCTGCAGCTGCCGCTTCCCCGCCAGCCAGCCACTCGTGTCTTTTCTCGCTTAATTTGCACTTCCGCCTCCGTTGCACTTTATGCCCCTCTCACTCACACATTCCTCTCTCTCCTCTTTGCAGATTCTTGTTTAAAAAATAACAACAATAATAATGTCGGCACGTTCCAGCGGCTTGGTCGCCGCTTCCGCCCTTCCCATTCCCTCATCATCCTCCTCCGCGGCGGCCATAACGTCAGGTGGCGATGTGCCACGCCCGCCGCCGCGCAGGAGAGCCGCCTCTGTTGCAGGACAACAGCAGACGCGCCTGGAATTCGGCAACGGACACACGCCACGTCGATCGTTGGCAGCAGTGGTAAGTGCATTTTATCATTATCGTTCTCGTTAAGAATGTCCCTCCCAAGTGTTACATATTACACAAACTGCACTTAGAGTAAGCCAACGCTCTTCTATATCTTTTATCTTCCATTACACTGCCGGAAACTACATACCTCTAGAATATATCCAGAATTACATTCTGTATCAAATACATAGGTAACAAAATAAAGGGGAAAATTGAGATAGAGGCACCTCCTCCGGGGGGATTTTGTTCCGCCTTATCAGTGCCTCCGCTTTATTTGGTGTTTCTATTTTTACGATGTTTTCACTGCTAATCTAATCTGCAGCTTGCCAAACAGCTGAGTCGTGTAGATGGGGCCCCGGAGATTTCATTCAAGGGTGATAAAGTAGGGTATAAAGTCGGGAATTCGGGGGATCTACACCTGGTTTAACCATTGAAAAACCATTAAATTGCACATTATAAAATTGAGATTTTATACGTTTTAGTATTACTCATTTTCGCTGTTAAATATATTTAAGTTATCAATAACATTTTATTTATAAAATCGGAGTGAAAATTTGTATACTTAAATTGTTATAGATTGTTAGAATTTTTAACAGCAATTTAAATAGATTTAATAGATCAACTGGCCACTGGTTCAAACTATTAGTTTGAGGCCTGAATAACAACCTCTTATATTCCAAGTGGTTTTTCAAGCGCTTCACTTGCACTTTCCCCCTCTTGGTGCAAAAAACAGCTTGATAAGCATCCAGCGCCACCAGCGAAGAGGATTACGCGCCTCAAGTGATGTTTATTTAGTGTCTGGAATTTGCGCTTATTCCACACTATTGTTTTATTTACTTGTGTAAACAAATAATTCGCATCGACATCTCAGACTAAACGGGAATTTATTTATTTATCTCAATTTGCCAAAAGATGCGAGCCACTTGAGCGAGAGCAGTCTTCATCGGCATATCTTCAGACCTAATTGAATTTATCAACACGGACTTGGCCATAGCTCCGTCTTCGTCTGAATGTGAATGTGCGTAAATTGCCTTCGTTTAATGCACGGAAAAATATAATGCAGCAAATGGTTACTGACTAGGTTGAATAAAAAGACTAGAATATATTATAGAAAAGTGAAATAAATATTTAAATAACTCATCAGTCATATGGAATTAAAAATAGTAAATATGTTTGATATAGTAGATAGATAAGAGCCTATCAACGAAATTTCAGTTGGCCTTAAAATGTGTCATTCTAGTTTTCAGTTTCCGCTAATTTAATAAATTGAATTGTAACTTTTAAGCTATTTAATAATATATTGTATTATGGTACATACAATTTTATATACTCCAAATCTATTTCAATGGATTTTTTGCCAGTGCGTTCACTCAATGAACTGTAATTCGGCGCCTTCTAAATTCTGTTTACCTAACTTATTTAAACGTTGTCCGAGAAATGGCAGGAATTCCCGGCCATGTATCTGCAGGTTTATCTTCATTAGAGCACTTGTGTCCAGTGGAGGCACCGCTAATTGAGAGCTCGGCTATGTTGGGTTATTTAATCCAATTCGCACGTCAAACGAACGATGGACGCACCTGTCCAGGCGCTACGTCACTGATTGCTCAACAAATTGGCCTAATGGGCCGCTTATCAGTCAACAGTTGGCTATTTACACAAGGTTAATTGGATTTGGAATTGGAATCCATTGCGTCATTGCGTCATTCAACAGTGCCGGCACAATAGCAGTCAAATGTCAATTATAATTGATGATGCGCTACTTAGCCTAACATTTATATTCAGTGTTTATATATCTTCATGCAGAAGATACAAATTTCAGATGCACACACACAGATACGTCACACACGAATACAAGCAAACTCGACTGCCGATCAGCTGTTTTTGTTTTGTTTTGCCTTGGACACTTGTTCGCAGACAGCTGTCAGTGGGGGGGAAGAGAATCGCATAGTGAGAGAGAGTGAGAGAATGGTGGGAGAATGTGGGTGGAAGGGGAAAGGTCTGAGCTGTCATTTGGGCAAGCTTTTTATCAGAAGCTGAAAGCTTGGGTAGTGCTGTAAAACGTGTAAATTGGCCCTTTTTATTTGGTATTTAGTATTTTTCTTGATACAAATATATTTTTTTTTGTATTTGTTTTCATATAAAATTTTAAATATTTCAAGTAATACACATTACAAAATTAAAATCAATAAAAAATTGATTACATTTTAAAAATGTATTTTTAAAATAAAAATAACCACCAGAATTTTAATGTTATTGAAAACAAATTTGAAAACATTTACCTACTTAAATTGAATAAGTAATAATTTAAATTATTGCAAATATTTTGGGGACTTCATATCTGATTATTCCATAAACTAAAACAATTTTAATAAAAATAAATGCCAGTGGAGGCCGACTACAATTAATGTTCTGCCATTTTGGTCACTCAAAATACTAAAGCTCTCCTCCATTTGGGGGCCACCAGTGCGCTGGTCACACTGTGTTGGTGGAGCTGCCTCCATTTTAGCTTAGAACGCGATAGCTGAAAGTTACGTGCAGCGGCTGCCGACAAGTGTTGTGCTGTTGCTGGTTGCTCTTGCTGTTCCGCTCGCACTCACACTCGCACCACACACACTCGCAGCGGGAGCGAGCGAGAGGCCGAGAGATTTACGCAGAACATGTTTTCGCAATAGTGTTGGTTCGTTTGTTATTGTTGTTATTGGTGCTTCTATCGCTTAGGGCCGTTAATAAAAGATAAATAAGTGAATAATTGAATTATAAATATATACGAATACGAAATATACGCAGTATAGATCAATTTATTGCGGCCTAATGCATCGTACCCGTACCCCTGAAATGTGTTAATTATATAAAAAAAGAGGCAAGAAAAAAGTAAATAAACTTATGTACGTATCTGAAAAGCAACAGTCCAAGAGTATCGGCGAAATCTGTTGAAATCCACTCGGAATCTGTTTCTTCCTCTTCTGGCTGGGCGCTCTATTAGTCATGCTTCGCCTTTGATTCGCGCGAATATATATGAATGTGATTAAGGCTGCGGGGACGCCCTTTTAATAATTTCTCCCCCCTGGCCAACATTACGTATACGCAATAATCGTAATAAAAACCAAAAAACGGCAATTGTTGTGAAACCAGTTCCTTTGCAGCCACAGCAGCAGCAGCATAAAGGCAAAGCTGCGGACGAGTTACCAAAATAAAACCTTGTGTGCGCCAAAAAATGTGAAAAAAATAAAAACAGAAAACCAGAAACAAACAAAATAATAATAAAGAACCCAAAGAATGCTGCTGTAAGAATAGAAACAGAAATTCCTTGTGGTTGTGGCTAACCCGTTTTGTGCAGTTAAAACCGCCAAAGCGGCGAATATTCCATGTTGTTTATTAATTTATTATTCCTTCATTTAGTTGAAAGGAGAGGCGTGCACGAAAATTAACACAAAACACACAAACCGTAAACAGAATCAGAAGTGATTAAAGTCCAGAAACCGAAGCTTAATTCAAATTAAAATCAAATCCAAATCTAAATCAAATCGCAATCAAAATCCAAAACAAAAATGGCCGAGTCAACAACCACATCGCCATCGGTGACGAGCGAAGATGGCCAAATCCATGGCTACAATAACAGTGATGTAAGTAACTGGCGAGAGCAGAGCTCTCTACCGCTCCTCCACTCTTCCGCTCCCTCGCAAGTACGTGTAAGCGGTACATATGCAAATCTACGGAATGTATGTTAAGCTGGCTGTGTGTGCTGTTGGTGTGTGTGCGCTCATTTTCTTCGGCCGCTAATTGAGCCGCCTTTGATGCGTCTCACGTGCCCTGCCTGCCTGCCGCTACGCCCCCCATCTGGGCCATCGAGCTGTCCTGCATTTTCCTCTCCGCTCTGCGCCCTCTTCTCTCGCCGAGATCGCTTGCTGGATTTTCCGGCTCAGGGATTTAGGGGCGTGCTGAAAATCAGAGATGATCTGTGGAATCTGTTAAATCTTTAGGAAAAATAGTTCGAAATGTAAGTTAAAGTAACTGAACTGTGTGATCGCTTGGCTTTGAAAAAGGGTTCTCTGCTAAATAATAGGTAATATTAACCTTCCATTAAAAACCAATAGCTTATCAGAAATTAAAGAAAAATTCCTCAGTTAGATTCTAGATATTCTCAGAAAAATATTCATGGCGAAAGTCATCTGCTTTAGGATCTCCATTCTCGGTGCCTTTTTGATTTCCATAAGAAGAAACCCCTTCAAATTACAAATTTAATGGTAAAAATCAGAATACTATTCTTGTTAATGCAACTTTCAATATTATATATTTTTATATGATATTAAATAGTTACAGTACGATTTAAACATTTAATTGATTTTAAAAATGATTAAATTTTTATTACATTATAAAGATAGACATTTATTTTCCCGTAGGGGGTGAATTAAAGTAGCTAAACATTTATGATTAATCACCGTTGGACTTTAGACTTTACTTTATTTAATTATAAAACACATTAATTTATATATTTATCAGACTTATAGATATAGTTGACAATTCAAAGAATATTGACCCTAAAATTAAGTAGCCAGTGTTCTTCCCCCGGGAATAGATATTCGTTTATGATTTCTAAGAATCTATTAAACAACAAACGTATATTGAGTATTAAAAAATAATGTATCTTATAGATAACATAAGCCATATTTTGCATTTGTTAACGTCATAGAGATATATATCGTTGTTGTTAGTGTATTTATAGCTCTGAATGTACATATTTGACGCACATTCCTTTCCCTACACATTCAATAATGTTTCAATGTCAGTTCTGGTTCTGGTTATTGTTCTTCCATCATGGATTCGCATTGCATCTAGCTAGCATCTCTATCTGTATCTTTTGTATCAAAGCAAATGAAATGTTGAATGTATCTATCATCAAAACGAAATGCACGGCAGATAATGTCAATTTGTGTAATGAATTTGCATTGACCCCATGGAAAGTGTCACAAGTGTGGTGGTGGGGCGATAACCAATCAATTAGGTTAATGGCAGCGCCTTAGCTTTGCGCCACACTCACTCGGATTTTCTTCTCCTCTCTCTGCTTATTTTTATTGTGCGCATTAAAATTAAGAACTGTCCACAATTGATATTCGGGTTTGCTTAATACCGCTGTTGCCCGTGGTATTTATTATCTTCCATAAGCCGTCTGATGTTTGAACAGCAAACGAAAGGAAAGAGTTAAGAACAACGAACATGGGCTTCCGTAGATGGAGCACCTTGACTTCTTTGGGCCTTCTATCTCGCCCTCGTCGTCGCACACTCACACTCTCGATTTTCCTTATCAGCGCTCACAGCTGAATGATTATTCACATATATATTTTTATAATTCATTATTCATTCAGTTTGTGTGTTGGCATGGTAAATATTAAATTGGGGGAAGAGAAAACTAAGGCGAAATGGGAAATGGATTGCGGCGCTGGCTGGCAGGTTACTGCTCGGACTGGATGGATGTCACATGGTCATCCAAAGCGCCAACAGTCAGTCAATGCCTGCCAACAACTTCGATAATGAGCGGTTGGCGTTGCGGCCGATAATCGAATTTGGCTGCGGGGGAATGGAGGAGTATCCGATTCCAGTAGCCAAAGAAAATCGAGACCCTATCAGTGGGAATCGTGATTAAAAGAGTGCAGTGCATAGCACAGAGCAAAAAAGGCAAGGTATAATGGAAAGTGGTCTTAATTGTATCTTTAACTTTGGATAATTAGCACAAAAGTACCAAGTTTACAAATTGTAAAGCGGAATGTTCTCAAGAACCTTTAATAATCCCACCGATACACTTTTCCATTTACCACTGTAGGGCCGTCAATCAAGCGAAGATGAATTGGCAGTGGGCAGTGCAGCACAATGCAGAGCCGGATCGTTATGTCGGACATCCCTTTTAATTAACGCAGTTCCGCCGCCCACTGCCAATCCAAAGTCAAACTGGCTTAAACCGCAAGAACAGTTTTAAGCTAATTTCCCTCGGTCCCAGATTTAATGGCTAAAAATCAATTTAATGCCAGCAGGCCAGCAGTAGCAGTTACTGACGTGGCTCAGTCAGAGTCTTCCTGCCAGATGGGGGGAACCGTGACAGCTGCAGAAGGGTCAGCGGTTTAGGACGAAGGTATAAGGGAACGGGAAAGGCTCCAGGCAATGGCCTTGGGGATTACCCAGAGTCCACGGACCAGGGACACCGGGCAGCTTTGCCTGATTGATTGGACCTTTGTCCAGGCAATAATCGCGTCTCCATGGGCCAGGCATGGGCATCTGGCATCCAATATTGCGCATTAGCTTAGCTCAGCTCATCGTCGATAAAAACGCGTGATATAAGCTATATAGCATTGCATTAAATTAATTTATTATTAAGTTATTAGCAAGGGAACATGGGGAACATGGATATGGATATCTGAAAATAAGAGAATATTAAATGTATTGGCTTTCCCAACATTTCTATTAGGTATTTATGTACTTGGTACTATTTATAGCTGGCCAATTAAACTGGCTTTTCTTTCTTACTGTGCACCTTTAATTATTGCACAAGTGGGAAAAGCCGCAGCTATTTTAAAGAGCCTAGGACCCATGCGGTGAAAATCAATAGTACAAGTTCATGGAAAATGCGGAACTGCGAGGCGAATAAATAAAAACAAAAAATAAAAGCCAAACAGAGGCAGAGGCCCAGACACAGCACACAGAAGCGAGGAACCAGAATGGAATAGTAGTTCCCCAGAGCGTGTACTAAATGGCACATGTAGTACTATGTCTAAAAAAGCAACCCAGTCAGGGTCATGTGGCGGCCAACAAAGCTAGCCGCAACATGCGAGCCTCTGATATCTGATATAGAAGAAGGGCCACATCGAGGGGGCGGATGGTGGATATAGATACGGCGCCGTCTGGTCAGCCACCAAATAGGAGATGTGGCGGGAATGTGCGGGCAGTGGCAGCGGCAGGCGGGTGTTTGCTCTTCACTTTATAAACAATGTCGGCAAATTGAATATTTCATGGGAAAGCCTTTTAATGGACACAAGTGCCGGGTCCCGGGCCAGGCTCTCCTCTTCGCAGGGATGAGTAGATAAAATGGGTTTTGTTTAACTTCCAGGAATGCAGAAAGTTTAGTTGCTGCTGCTCTGCCTGCCCCCGGTTCCCCAGAGAATAATGGGGTGCCAAGAGCTGGTTATGGTAGGTGTTTTTTGGCCCTACTTCGATGGCCATGTTGTGGTTGGGTAAATGGCATTTGCCGTGTGAGGTATTGCGGTTGGCTTTCACAGGTAAACAAAAATTTTTGCTAAAATAGCATTGGCCTCTGGCAATGCATAATTGAAATATTAAATCGCTTTAGGCAACTCGTAAGTACAAGGAAAAGTGGGAAAAATCTGGTTGCGGGCGAGCATACAGATGAGTCAGGTGTTTATCTTCTTTGATTTAATAATTATTTTGTTGTGTTCTACGAATGGGAAAATAAAATTGAATTACAAGACGAGTTTATGTTAAATATATGCAGGCTTAACTTTTATTGAACTGTCATTTCCTTAAAACTTGATATAAAGTCTATAAAACACACAATTAATTAATTTTCCCAAGTATTTTGCAAGCTTAAAACATAAAAATAAATCCCCTGCTGGAGCTGTTTTAAATTCCTCTTTACTGCAAATCCCTGTCATAAAAGCGACTTTAACCCTCTAGAATCCGGCATAAACAGTATTAATTAAATATATTGAGAGGAAAACCACAAAGCAGTGAGGTCTAGCAATCAAAGCATCAAACTGGGGCTCAATTAGACGTAACTGGGAACTGAAACCCCCTTTAATTTGGCCCAAAAATATGTATGTTTCCTACGAAATATATGCCTGCCTCAAACATTTCCATGAGAAATGCCAACTACAGCTTGAACACAACATGAAGTAGACCGCATTTCCCCAGCCAGAAACTCAACCCAAGGCCCGAAATGAATCACAGCACGCAATTTAGCTCAAGTTTTGGCCACATTCTCTGCACTAGACAATTACTTGATGACTCTCTTGAACTTCTACGCTGTGTGTGTTGTGCGCGCTGAGTGTGTTTGTGTATGTGTCAAGGTCGTGGAAATTATCTAGCCGCGAACGAACACAACAATTATGCACACACGAATGTATAATGCAGATCCTTCAGAAGAGCATTTAAAAACGGCCAGGAATGCATGAGTTTTTGTGTATGAAAAGTGCATGAAAATTTCACCCGCAGCGTGGGCCCATGCCGCGTATGCGTAATCTCCGACATTAAGCATACGCCGCGTGGCCAGGATTATTATGTGGCTTATTTATTTCGTTGCGAGCATTGAATCCCTGACGCCGCCGCCGCCGCCGCTGTTTTTCCCCAGCGATGCGTGCACAAGTGTCTCTCATTTGTATGCCGGCTATTTTACTAATTTTCCCATTCGGGGTCTCTCTCTTTTATTTCAGAACGACTCTGGGGACTCGTGCCACCTGCGAATCGTTGTGCTCAGTGGACAGTCGCTGGCCAAGAAGGATATTTTCGGTGCCAGGTGAGTGTGCTAATTAGGCCGCAATCAAATCTTGGCTAATTAAAATTCACTTTCTCTCTGTCTTTCGTTGGCAGCGACCCGTATGTCAGAATCGATTTGAACACAATCAACGGTGATATTAACATTGACTCTGTTTTGACAAAGACCAAAAAGAAGGTAACTCAAATAAAAATCAGGCAATAACCGGGTCTTAAGCCGGGCGAGAAGGTCGCGAGAGTAGTGAAGCTTATCTTATCGATTATAATATTGTGTTTGTGGGGCAAAGGTATCTATATTTGTATACGAAGAAGTCACGGCCTTGATTACTACAACCTTATAGAAATGTAAACCACACAGAGCTTTTATCAGTTTCACTCGCATTGAGGAGTCCATGACTAAGGCCTAGATATCTCTCTTTTAGGGATCAGACACTTGTTAAATAATAAACACAGTTTTAAAGAGAGCAAAGAACTCGTTGAGATTGGGGAACTTGTAAGTGGAAAGGGTTCCTGTAAGTGGGAAGTACAAAAGTATTGCAATATATTATATTCAGAACTAAATATAATACAACCCTTACTAATACTTTTCTATTTCCATTTACTCCCTGACATGCAGACCCTAAATCCCATCTGGAACGAGGAGTTCATATTCAGAGTAAGTCAGCCACTGCTGTTCGTGCTTAAACCGTAACTGATAACTGATTGTTTCAACCCACTTTTGACCAGGTTAAACCATCTGAGCATAAGCTTGTCTTTCAAGTATTTGACGAGAATCGCCTGACACGCGACGACTTCCTGGGCATGGTCGAGCTAACGCTGGTGAACCTGCCCACAGAGCAGGAGGGACGCACCATTGGCGACCAAAGCTACACTCTGCGCCCGCGCAGGTCAGTAGGGTAGGTTTATTTCGTTTGCAGTTTGATTTTGTTCCTTTAATTTCAGTTGATTTACAAAAAAACAACACTATACATAGTCATAAAAAAACTATATACAATGAACATGAGTTCCGAATTGAAAAACTAAAAGGCAGATATTGTAAATGTTAGCAAGATGTGATTGGTGGCGGAGCTATCGAGATCGTGTAGAAATTTCGTTGTAGTGTCAACTTAGAACTTACACATACTTGTTTTTTTCTTAGTTTGGCTTACCGTTTCACCTCGTTTATTGTTTATCACCACGCCCACTTCCTTCCCTAAGGTGGCAATCTTCAAATGCAATTATAATTTGCAATCATAATCGCATTGTTGTCGCCGTAGAGCACTCCACATTGTCCCCCTCTTAGCCTTAGCCTTAGAATAGAGTCGCTTTCCTTTGAATTTCCACAGCTATTCACAACATTAAGACCTCCATGACGAGGCGAGAAATTAATAATAATAGAGAGCCACTGTATTGGAAAATGCAATTTTCAGTTAGTACCTGTGTGTGTCGGTATTAGCTGCTTACCTTATATTACGCCATTCAATAGACGACTAATTACACTAGAAAACACTGTCAATAATGAAGGTAATAATGAAGCGCCTAAAATTATAGAGGATTATTTTTATCAGAAAATTGAATCTTCAAAAGGGGAGTTCCAATTTTAAAAGAAGGCAAACATGTTCATATTTAACTTATTTACTCTTATACTCTTACTAATGACTAATGACTGTAATATTTTATATATATTCCAAGGCATAGCCTTTTAAAACCGTAAAATTTACATAAAATTAAGAAGTCAAAATACGTAAATGAGTTACAAGAACTTCAAAACTGCATTAATAAACTTTGAAATATAATAACTTACTTTTAAATAAATTAACTTTACAAATATTAAATCAATTTTAATATAGAGGAACTTTCTTATATATGAATTAATTTTAAAACCCCACAAAATAGCATTAAAATGACTCACCCTTTTACTTTTTAAGCCGGAAGCACTTTATTAGAAATCTTGAACTGATTAAATTCGATAAGTGCTTGTCGACAAATTACTTTCTTATCGTGTTGTCGACCCTTTGACATAATCTCGCAGCCACACGCAGTGAAAGCGGCCTTAAAGTTGTGAAACGCACTGTGCATATTCATAGTATTCCACCATGTATCTGCATTCTCGTAATTTACGCCGTTCCAGTTTATTTTTAGTTAACGCTTTTTACTATAGTACTTATTGTTTTTAACCCGTGAGTGCGTCTGTGTTTGTCCACATGGTGGGATTGCATTGGTGGCGGTGTGCCCGGCGTTGTCTGTGCACCTGTTTTGTTGGTTGGCTCATTAATATTTACCTTGTCACCCTTGTTGGTCCCCCTCGTGCCCCAGCAGCGCCAAGTCCCGCATCAAGGGCACCCTGCGCATCTACCACGCCTTCATCCGCGAGACGCGGGAGCAGAGCGAGCCGTCCAGCGGCAATAGCAACAGCGACGGTGAGTGGGAGCATGTGGAGGCCACCAATGCCAGCGGCGAGACCTCAGCCCAGCCGGTAAGTGAACAACCTAATAAATTTAAAAATCCTAAAAACCCTTTGAAATGCAAATAATAATTATGTTATTCCCACTTGGCACAGAATCCTTTTCCTACCGGCGGCAACGATGCCCTGCCCGCTGGCTGGGAGGAGCGACAGGATGCCAATGGACGCACGTACTATGTGAATCACACCGCCAGGACAACGCAGTGGGAGCGACCTACCATGTAAGTTGGAGAGGAAATCGAATTAGAAAGAAATTGGTAGACAAATTGGTTGTTTATGTTTTGTAATTAGAAAATAATAGCAAATTTAGGAGTGATAATTTTAAGAAAATTAAGTTTTTTGAAATTCACGCAAGAATTTTACCCTTTTGAGGTTTTAAAATTTTAGTCAAAAGCTTACAACTCAATGAAGGAGTCATTTCTGACCCTATAAATCATATATATTCTTGATCAGCATCAACAGGCGAGTCGATATAGACATGTCAGATGTAAAAAAATTTTGTAAGGGGTTACATCGTTAAATTTAAAAAATTTGAGAAAAAATTTAATGTTTTAGAACTTTAAATAAAGTATGCACAATTATTAACCTAAGAGAAACTAATATAAAAAAGCTTTCCGAATTGAAATTTAGGCTTTTTTGACTTAGTTATGACGTTTTCAAACTTTGATTTGTCCCTAAAATTATCATATGAAAATATCGATAAATATAGATTTAAAGAATGCAAATATTTTATGTCTTCTTGAGAGCTTTAAAAGACAAAAAATAAATATATATCTCATAATCAATTATATTTTGATTCGCCACTAAAATCTTAATACAAAATAATCAATTAAACTACTGTACTGTACTTAATTTTAATTAGACCTTTCATTTCCAATATGTGCATATATTCCTAACTCAACTCCTTTCTCTATTTCAGCTTAAACAGCAACAGCAGCCAATCCGCTGACCAATTGGCCTCGGACTTCCAAAGACGCTTTCACATTAGCGTGGACGAAACGGAGTCGGGACGCTCGGCGGTAAGTGAAAATGCGATTCTACAATTTACCTCTCTGTGGAAATGCTTTAGTCTTTCGAAAGTCTTATTATTAATCAAATATTGGGATTCAAATCTGTAAAAATCAACTATATATAATCGAATTATTTATATATTTATATATACAATATTGCATGTTTAAGAATGAGCAATTGATTTTCGTGCATGATTTTTCTGAATTTTTCCACATCGAGCACAAAACACACTCACAAAATACAAAATCCATTTACACAATGCACACAAACACGAAACGCACTTTTCAACCGAACTAACCAAATAATCAAAAACACAAAAACCCACAAACCGCAGAGGTCGGTGAGGAACAATGCTGCCCAAATGGAGACACTGGCCAGCGATGGGAGCAGCCAGGAAGAGGCGGAGGCTGATAATGGGGAGGAGCTAGTGGCAGATCTCCAGAATAATCAAACCAACTGCCTGCACTGCGGCGAGGTGCATGAAGGGGAGCAAGAGGAGGAGGAGCAGGAGCATGATGATGAAGATGATGAGGAGGAGGAAGAGGAAGAGGAACCTCCTGATGCTGATCAGCCCTTGGCTGCCACATCTCCCAAAGCTCAAACTTGTGATATACTCGATAGGAACTTGTACCTGACACGCATATTCGTAATAACAAATTTATTGACCATGTTCTAGGGGTTATTTTCAACATATTTCTGATGTTTTTGTGCCCAGAAATATGTGAAAAGAGACCGTAGTTATATCGCTAGTTAGTTTCTAAGTAAGATGGCTAAGCGTACATCATTTTAAGATTGCTTAGCATATATCGATGTTAGATATATTAGTTTGGTTGAACTCCTCCACTAACCCATAACCCGTATATGTACGTAGGACACCATCAGTCGCATTAGTGTAGAAGACAATAATAATGTGGCTGGCGGGGCCACACTTACCCCTACACCATCAACAACAACAACAACACCAACGGACATCAACACAACACCAACGATCTCAGCAGGACCCAGCACACCAACGAACCACAACAACAGCTATAACATGGGAAACCGTATCAGCCATGTGGAGTTGTTAGAGGGTCAGGAGGACGTTTATAACGAAGATCCAACAGTGAATCAAACCAGGTTAATATCCCTTAACCAACTAGGCAACCAATTCACTCCCAAATTCCTGTCCGTGTTGTCCGTTTCCCGAAAAACCGTTGTAAAAATCCCAAACGTTACCCAATTCTTCGTAGCCATACTTCCTAATTCCCCCATTCCGTTGTGTGCTCTATCTTTCATGAACTCAGTTTTGTTTACAATTCCCTGCGACACCCTGTCGATCATAGGGCACCCGAGATCTCGGCGACCAGTTTGCAGAACGACCTGCGTCCAGTGCGCGTGGCGCCGGCAGTGCCGGACATTGCCTTGAACAGCCTGCTGAGCCGGCGGGCAGTGGCCAAAATGGCTGGCACCAGTGAGCAGCAACAGGAGCAGCGGCGGCGACAGCAGATGCAGCTGCACATCCTGCAGCATCAGCAGCGGCAGCAGCAGCAGCAGCATCAGCGGCGGGAGAATAGAATTTTGGTTAGCAAGCCTTGACAGCACACTCGCACACCACACAGCACACACACACCTGCTACACCTACAACTTTTCACTCATTTTCACTTGTAGCTTGAGGTGGATCATCCCCAGCAGCAGCGGCAGCTGCAGCATCGGCGGCGACGTCAGTTGCACCTGCAGTTGCAGCCAGAACCCGCCTCATTGGTCAGCATCCTCCGTTCCATTGCATTTGTAGCTTTGAAACCATGATTGTGTCTCCTCTTGTTCGTTTGTGTTCGATTCCGGTTAGATAATTGAAACTGTTTTGGCGAAGCAAAATCTGTCAGTGTTCCTCTCTCCTATTCCATAACTCTGTGTCTGTGTGTTGGGGTTCATGGGTTAATAAACCACTGCGAGGGGTAAGCGAATATCCGCATCTCCAATTCCGCCAGCATCTCTGCACTGCGTTTGTGTTGCATGTTCCTCCAACTAACCTGGAGTTCCCTTACCTCATAGCGCTTTTATTTGCAACGTTTTTTGTACCTTTAAGTTGCGTAATTTATATCTGAATATATGTATATATTAGTTTAAATGCTTTGTTTCTATGTTCCGCTTGATTTGTGTTCCTTTCTTGATGGATTTTACAAATTGAAAACTTGATTTTAATTTCCTGAAAACACTTTCTTTTCCGTTTCTTCCAACATAAAAAAACCAATAAAATGCAATTTAAACGCAAATGCAATGCATCCACATGTATATCAAATCAAATTAAACCATCCACCAATGACCAGAATGAAGACACCGATCATACAGACAGCCACAATCCCTCAGAGATCTCAGCTCCGTCCACCCGACGCAATTCCGAGGAAGACAACGCCGCTGTGCCGCCCATGGAACAAGTAAAGTTCTTTTCTATAATAACCTATTAAGAGCACTCGGAGAACCTTGATTAGAACTCTCTGCATGTGATTGAATATTACTATCCTGAAAAGATACTCACGTTAGCTGGCTGTTCCTTCTCTTGCAGAATGCCGGCGGCGAGGAGGAAGCGTTGCCACCACGCTGGTCTATGCAGGTGGCACCCAACGGTCGAACCTTCTTCATTGATCACGCAGCCCGGCGAACCACTTGGATTGATCCGCGCAATGGCCGGGCCAGTCCCATGCCAAATCAAACGCGGCGCGTGGAGGATGATCTTGGTCCGTTGCCGGAGGGCTGGGAGGAGCGGGTGCACACAGATGGTCGAGTATTCTACATAGACCATAGTAAGTATTAAACTGCACCTCTCAATATTAGTTTGGTTACCTAACACTCCTTTATTTCCTTGCAGACACTCGAACCACTCAGTGGGAGGATCCTCGCTTGTCCAATCCTAATATTGCAGGACAGGCTGTGCCGTACTCCAGAGACTACAAACAGAAATACGAGTATTTCAAGAGTCATATTAGAAAGCCTGTAAGTTTCTCCTACTTTAAAATACTTTTCCAAAGCTTCTTAACGAACTGTTTTTCTTTCAGACAAATGTACCAAATAAATTTGAAATACGCATTCGCCGTACATCCATACTGGAGGATTCATACAGAATTATTAGCTCGGTGACCAAGACCGATTTACTAAAGACTAAATTATGGGTAGAGTTTGAGGGAGAGACTGGCTTAGGTAAGCTAAGAAAACACCCTTTTATAAATCTGTTCTTAATAATATTGCTGCATTTTGCTACAGATTATGGCGGCCTTGCTAGGGAGTGGTTCTATTTGCTGTCCAAGGAAATGTTTAATCCCTACTATGGACTTTTTGAGTACTCGGCCATGGATAACTATACGCTGCAGATAAACAATGGCAGCGGTCTGTGCAACGAGGAGCATTTAAGTTACTTTAAGTAAGTAATTTTTAAAGAATTTTAAGAAAAGAACTAATCAATCTTGTCACAGATTCATTGGCCGCATTGCGGGCATGGCTGTGTACCATGGCAAGCTGCTGGATGCCTTCTTCATTCGCCCCTTCTACAAGATGATGCTGCAGAAGCCCATTGATCTGAAGGACATGGAGTCGGTGGACACGGAGTATTACAACTCGCTGATGTGGATCAAGGAGAACGATCCTCGCATCCTGGAACTGACTTTCTGCCTGGACGAGGACGTTTTCGGCCAGAAGAGCCAGCACGAACTGAAGCCGGGTGGCGCCAACATAGACGTGACCAACGACAACAAGGATGAGTACATCAAGTGAGTTAGCTAAGGAATAATCTCTCTTCCGCTGTAAATACTGAGATCACTGCCTTGTACCCAGACTCGTTATCGAATGGCGTTTTGTGGCGCGCGTCAAGGAGCAGATGTCTGCCTTTTTGGACGGCTTCGGTTCGATTATTCCCTTGAATCTGATCAAGATCTTTGACGAGCACGAGCTGGAGCTGCTGATGTGCGGCATACAGAACATCGATGTGAGGGATTGGCGCGAGAATACGCTGTATAAGGGCGACTATCACATGAATCACATCATTATTCAGTGGTTCTGGCGCGCAGTCCTCTCCTTCTCCAACGAGATGCGCTCGCGCCTGCTGCAGTTTGTCACCGGCACTTCACGGGTGCCTATGAACGGTTTCAAGGAGCTGTACGGCTCCAATGGCCCGCAGATGTTTACCATCGAAAAGTGGGGCACGCCCAACAACTTCCCCAGGGCGCATACTTGGTAAGCTTCCTTGAATTTAAAAGAGAACTTAAGTTAATTCTGAGTTCCCCTTACAGCTTCAATCGCCTGGACCTGCCGCCCTACGAGGGCTACCTGCAGCTGAAGGACAAGCTGATCAAGGCCATCGAGGGCAGTCAAGGATTTGCTGGTGTTGATTAATAACAACGGCAACGGGAGCGATGACAGCCAAATGCTTTGGCAGGAGCTGCAGCAGCAGTTCCAGCAGCAGCAGCAGGAAGAGGAGCAGCGGCGGCAACGATTCCAGACATCACAAGAACCACAGGATCAACATCAATTAGAACTTCAACAACAACAACAACGACAGCGACAGCGACAGAGCCACCTCAACGCTTGGAGCACCGCCAGCAGATCGTGTACTTACTTGTTCGTTTGCTTTTGTATTATAATCATTTTTGCTAGTTTAGTGTTATTTCGTATGTACTTTTAACTAGGCGCCAAAACTCACACACACACACCACACACACTGAGCATGCACACTAAAATCCAAATATAAAGCTGAGCATGTGAACCTACGACTAACGAAAGAGTCCAAAATTATATATAGAAATATATTTATTACACATTGCCGACAATTGTAAAAAGTTGAGAACGTTTTACAAACTAAGAAGAAGCCCAAAACTAACTATTAAATCTGTATAGAGAGAGGGAGAGAGTCCAAAACGAAAAACTATATGTCTTTTATGTGCAGAGAGAGAGACCTTTTTATAATATTGTTATTTTTATGCGCTATTCCTCCTCAGCAACTACCTAAAGGCGATAAACGATACTAAATCAAATAAAACTAAAAGTAACTCAAGTAAATGCAAGTTAATATTTGTAAACCGATTGATGGAAATTACATTTTTATTCCGTATAACTGTATGTGTGTGTATTCGTAATAATTATAATGTTAGTCCGTAACAGTCGCTCTTTACTATTTAAATAAAAAGACAAACATCAAATATATATTATAAACCAGAATCCGCAAAGAGGAGAAAATACAATCACTGTATAATTGTATAAATGTTAATTATATATGAAAAAGAAGACACACATTCCAAATGTTTACTGTGCGAAAAGAGTAACTCTGAAAAAAATGGAGGCCTATATGATAATATGATTATTGACCCATTGGAAGTCTATCAAAATTAAATTTTAAACTCAAATTATATAGAGAATGAGAACAAATTGAGGGATTTTATGTTCCCAAGTCACAGAGAGAGAGAGAGCGACACAAAGATAAAAATAAATACCAATAAAAAAGAGGTTAAAGTTAAGTAATGCACATCTAAAGTATCTTATTTGGCAAATGTTTCAAAATTACTTAAACTTTCTGTTTAAAAACAAAAGCTATCCATCGGCAAGCCCTGCTAGAGGTCTTCCAGATCAGCTTTATTATCACTATCATAGTTTTCACTCCCCCTAATTATCAAAAGCCTCATCTTTTATGTTCAAAAATATGAAGAAACTTTATTAGTCAAAGCGAACAGTCGCCAGCAGCTTAGATGCCGGTGTGCTCCTTGATCCAGTCCAGGTAGCTGGTGACACGGGTGAAGACAGCGGGGTAATTCTTCTCGCAGCCAGCGGAAGAGCCGAAGGAGGTGAGACCGACCTGGACCTTGTCGGAGGCCAGGACCAGAGGGCCACCAGAGTCGCCGTTGCAGGTGGAAACGCTGGCGGGCGTGGAGACGCAGATGTTGGAGTCACGGATGGTGGTGTAGTAGGTCTTCTTGCACTCGGTGTTGGAGATGACCCTCATGTGGGCGTACTGCAGGTGAGCGGCCACACCGGTGGCAGAGTCGGAGGTACGGCCCCAGCCGGAAGCGATCACCTCATCGTCATCGTAGGAGGAGTAGTGGGATTCGTGGCGGGGCAGCTCAACACGGCGGATGGCAGAGCTGTAGTCCACGTGGGGAATGCGGATCAAGGAGATGTCGTTCCTCAGAGTGCGGCTGTTCCAGTCGGCGTGGATGATGATGTCGCTCTTGGTGACATGGTGCTTAACTTTGGGGCTGTTTCGGATGGTGCTGCCCAGATAGACCTCGACGGAGTCAACACTTAAGAAGGAAATATATAAATATGAGCCAGGATATTCAGGATTCAAGTATCTGGGGAAAACTCACCCATCAGTGCAGTGAGCGGCGGTCAAAACCCACTCGTTGCCGATCAGAGAGCCACCGCACCAGGCCGAGGAGGAGCCAATCTTCAGGGATAGTCCCACCTGGTAGGGGAACTGGTCTTCGCGGGCATCCTCGCCGTTGGTGATGCGTCCCTCCAGGGACGAAGCGGGGCGCAGGGCCGATCCCGAGGCGTAGGCCAAGGCCAAGGCGAAAACAATGAGAACTTTCATGGTGGAGCTACCTGTAAAAAGTATGGTGCTATCCGGCTCATCCCACCGCTTTTATACCCGTGCCGGACAGTCCGTTCCTGTTGATTGACGTCCTTCTATCACTATCTGATCTCACGTCCGCACCTGCTCGAGTGGCCAGCCCCCTTCGCCGCTCCCCGTTTCATATTAAACGTAACGCTCCTCCAATTCCGTGTGATATGACAGTTGATCTGCTTGAAACTGTAGATACGGTGGCGACCGTGACTCTACAGTTTTTGCAGGTTCTACCTTAAATAAGATAGTATAACAGCAAAATAATCTGCAAAATATTGGGGATTTTTTTGGTCTGGGGGCTTGTATAATTCATTGACGATGTTTTCATCAGAAAAAGGGCAACAATGAATACGCAAGATCTATTGAACTTAATCTAATCTTTTATATTAAATAATATTCGGAAAAATAAAAAAGCAAAAAATATAGTTTTTTCTTAATCATTTTGTTGTAGAACTGTAGTTGTTGTTGTGAAGCAAAAACTACGCTTAAATCGTGACATTTTCAGTTTAAAAGCATCGCATGGTCGATTTCAAGTACCAGGCGCATAGAAGGCAGCAGATGCGGATGGAGGTTTCACAAGAGTGCAAACTATTATTTTCACTCAATGGCATTTTTTCATTTCATTACTCACTCAACGCTCAGAACAGCGGCCCAGCTTATCTTCGCTCTTCTGCTCTTTGTTCGCAAAGTCCAAGAATGTTGTTGGTGTAAAAATGTTGTTGTTGTACAAATATTGTTGTTGTACAAAAGGTTTGTTGTTATTGTTATTTGTTGTTATTTCTTTGCAAAGTCCAAGAATGTTGTTGGTGTAAAAATGTTGTTGTTGTACAAATATTGTTGTTGTACAAAAGGTTTGTTGTTATTGTAGGCAAAAAACGAGGCTGCAATTTGCATATTTTCAGTACAAATTCATTAACTTCATCTTAATTTCTCATCCCACATTCTCCCAATAATTAAAAAACCTTGTTCGTAAAATGCTCAACATTTAATATATTGACAGTGCCCAGCACTGTTGTTAGCTTAGTCCTCGTCGACGAGGCCAAAACTCTAGGGATACACCACCCCGGTCACCTCGCCAATCCAGTCCAGGTAGGCGGTGATCCGTGTAAAGACCGAGGAGAAGCCCTTGGTGCAACCGGACTTCTTTCCATACGAGGTGATGCCAATCAGCACATCGGAGTTCAGAGAGGAATCGTGATAAACCAGAGGTCCGCCGGAGTCGCCCGTGCAGGTGGAGCGACCGCCAGTGGTGTCCATACAAATATTTGTGGACCTAATGTTGGCATAGGAATACCAACAGTCCTCATTGGACTCCACAAAGCTGACAACATAACGGAGGTGATCGGAAATGGCAGTGGATTCTGTAAATGAATAAATAGTAATTACTATAAAACAATAAACTTTTTGGTAAGCCATGATACTAACCATCATTCATGCGACCCCAGCCGGAGGCAGTGGCCGGAACGTAGTCGTAACTGGAATAACTAGATGAGATTCCTGGCAATCGGATGGGTCTGATGGAATCCCCCAAGACAGCCACCTCGGGTAAACATAACACAGCAATGTCATGCTCCAGAGAGGCACTGTTCCAGCCAGGATGTAAATAGATTTTAGGCTTCCCTGATCGGATGAGCTGAAGGGGTGCCAGTCGCTTTACTCCACCCAAGTAGTAGGTAATGGAAACAGCTCTGCCAGAAGTTGGTCAAAATTAACTCAAACAAATTCTTAGATTTCTGAGAAAGATATTACACCTACTTATCCACACAATGTGCTGCTGTTAGGAGATATCGATCGGAGATCAAGCTGGCTCCACACCAGCTAAACAGATCATTGGGTTCCTCGATACTCAGGCCCACTTGGTAGGGAAACTGATTGGTCCTTGCCAGCTCACCGCCAGCAATTCTCCCATCGATTACATGACCGAGATCCAGGCAGAAGACAGATTCTCCCTGCAGAGCGATCAGTAGAGCAAATAAAAACAATGTGATTTGCATGTTTTCCCGAGTTAACTAAGTCTGCCACTGACGTACTTCATCGGACTGATTGAGGATTTATGGGTGGTTAATCTATCCAGCGATTAGTCGTTTAAAGTCGTACGAATTTGTTATAATGCCAGAGATTGTGGATTATCTTTTTTCAGTGATCAGAACGCCACTTGATTGCTAAAAGAATAATAATTATAACTACACAGGTCTTTGGTTTATTTTATTATGGGGTTTACCGATAGGAACACACTTCAGCTAGAGAAGGAGGAGTGTTCCCTATTGCATAAACATCTTGGAAATTGTTGCAAAATTATTATTTAAGAATAGTAATGTAACAATATTTTTTTTTATTATTGAAATGCTTGAAGCCCTATTATAATCAGAGCTAACAAAGTTCTTCGGTAAGGTACTTTTTAAAAATTCAATACTAAGTATAAGAATTCGACTACAAACTAAATCTAAAAATAATTATATTATTTATATTTCCTTATTTATACTTCTATTCTTTTATATTTATTTAGTTTATTAAACCAAACATTTAAAATGTAACCATAAAGTATGCTACATTTCCATTTTTGACTACCTCACACTATCTCTATTAATTGCGCATTAAAATAAACTGAACAGATAATATAGTTATCAGCTAACATACATATTAATACAAATTATAATTTTATTCGTTTTTTATCTGTAATTGATAATAGGAATTTAGTGAAATTGTTGTAATTGAAATAAACATGGGTTTGTATATAATTTTTCCAAGGCCTCGAGCTTTTTGCAGTGACTCAATGAAAAACTATTATTGAATTATTATCTGCAAGTCTGTGGCCTTAATCCCTGCTCTATGACTATCCTGAGGGTGCTCCATGAGAGTGCTTGAAGAAGTGGAAAAGTGGAAGAGTTCAGCAGGTGCCTCTACTATGATAACACTGGCTTTCCTCTATATAACCAGCACACAAACCACATAGCTGGTTTAATCGATCCAAAATGCTGAAGCTCTTTGTATCCTGTGCCCTCCTATTGTTGTCCTGCTCGGCTGTGTCGCTCCGGAGTGATCTTGAGCCATACATCACCAACGGGGAGCTGGCAGAGGTGGGTCAGTTTCCCTATCAGGCCGGACTGAACGTCTCCTTTGGTGGGAACTTGAGCACCTGGTGTGGAGGCACCCTGATCTCGCACTATTGGATAATCACAGCGGCCCACTGCATGGATAGAGCGGAATCGGTGACCGTTTACCTGGGAGCCATCAATATCCAGGATGAGACAGAGCCGGGTCAGCGGAGGATTGTGGTGGGCAAGGCGGGCATCATCGTGCACTCCAACTATACGGCCAGCATAGTGGCCAATGACATTGCCCTCATCCGGCTGCCCTTGTTCGTCGCCTTCACGGATCGCATTCGAGCTGCCACTCTGCCTCGTCGCCTTAACGGATCCTTTCCCACCTACGACTCCGTGCGGGCTTCCGCCTCCGGCTGGGGCAGAGATAGCGACGCCTCTGACACGGTCTCGCCCGTGCTGAGGTACGTGGCGATGCCCGTTATGCCGAATGCCGTGTGCCGGATGTACTGGAGCGGAGCGGTGACCGAGAAAATGATCTGCATGAGCACCGCCAGCGGCAAGTCCACCTGTCACGGTGATTCCGGCGGTCCACTGGTTTACCGGGAGGGCAATGCCAGTTACCTGATTGGATCCACCTCCTTTGGCACCACCATGGGCTGTCAGGTGGGATTTCCTGCGGTGTTCACGCGCATCAGCAGCTACTTGGAGTGGATCCTCAATAATGTTATTGGCTAAGTGGGAACATAGCCATTGCTTTTAGGATTTAGAAGACTTTAGGTTGTAGAATATACTTTTAATTGCTTAGAAAATAAAATATATCCCATATCTGCTTGGTATATTCACAAAACCTGAATTTAAAAACCATTTTTCGTAACGGTTTTTAAAGGTTTTAGGATTAGAAAAACCCTAAACCATAAAACGCTTTCCCCATTTATTCCAAAATAATAACACACTCTTGAATTTAATTTTTCCTGATTTTTTTGTGTTTTATTTTTTCTCATTTTTATTGATTTTTTGTTTAGAATTTTTTGCCTGGTTTTTGAAGATTTTTATTCGTGCCGCTCGCGTGGACGGCGTGCCAGTGTCGAGTGCGTCCATATTCGAATGCACAACCAAATAATCCCAATGGAACCCGACACTAGCCCGCCGACCAATCGAGCGGCGGGTTTTCCATTTGCTTTCTAATTATGTACAAAAAACTTAAGTTAGGGCGGGGAAAAAGATTTGGGATTGGGGACTATATGGGGTCTGGGGGCACAAGAATAAGTATGTAAAAGGAAAATCTAAATCTTAGATGCAAATAACGCATTCGCTCCAGAAAGAAAAACGGGTTTTCCCCGGGGTTTTTATCAACTTAAAAGTAAATGGTTTAATCAGTGATTTGTATGTGGGTTAAGGTGTGTGTATTTATGTGTATTTTGGAGTGTGTGTGGTGATAGTTTAGAGCTATATATGCTTGCAGCTTAATGCAGTAGTAAGAGAAATCGAATACGAATACGAATACGAATAGTTTTGAAAAACGCGCAACGTTCGCTGTAACCCTTTTTTTTTCTTGCCTTAGCCGAAAATTACATAAAATTGCATTTCATTATCATTTTCCTGCCTCGAATATAGATAGATATAGTTTTCTATATGCCTAACTTTTGTTTTCTTTAGTTTTCCTCATTTTCTAGCAGCATTTTTAATCGTTTTAGCTTAGTTTTCGCTTGCATTTGTTTCGATAATTTGTAAACGTTTTTTGTTTTCTGGTTTTCTCTCAGTGTTTTTTGCACAACAACTTTTGTTTTTATTCAAATTTTTTAGTTTTTAAGAGTTTTTTTTCGCATAATTCGTTTTTTATTTTGTTTTGTTTTGTTTGTTTGTTTGTGGTAATTGTGGTTTTGTTCTTAAGTCTACAATTATAAAATAAATTAAAAACAAATGAAAGCTACACGTCAACACGTTCCAGGCGATCTTGAAACATAATATCCTGCGCTGAAACAATTCAGATCTCTAGTTAATCTTTTCATTGACCAAAATACATTACTGTATATTAATAATAATAATAATAATATGATAAATATTGCTAGGTGTTTTGTGAGGAAACTAATTTGGAAATCTGTCGGTCGGTCGGTTGGTTGGTTACAAAGAACTTTAAAAATCAAGAGAGAGAGTGTGTGTGAGAGGTAAAGGAAAGAACTTTTCTAACTAAAGATACACAACTTCGTCTTCGTATCATCCTGCTTCTTCTTTACTTTCGGCTTAGCAACTAGGTTTCGTTTAATTTAAATTTAAATAATTTATCATGTAGTTGGTTTTTTTGGCGTCTTCAATTTAAAATCAAAGCGCTGGCTTTCGTTTCTACGCTCCTCTACGAATTCTCCTGCCTAGTCGTCGCTCCTTGGATATTCTGAAGTTCTCTTACTTTGTCTTGGCTTCTATTTCTTGGGTATACATATTTGCTAAGCGGAAGTCGGTACTATATATCTCTCAGTGTGTAGTTCCTGTGGGTTATTTTTGTGTGGCTATGTACAGCATATTATTGTAGTTGATTTGCTAACTTAAATGCTAAGACGGTTGTTCAGAAAAATGGTTCTGTGTCTCACAAAGCCCGTACTAAACCCGGACCCGGGACCCGGACTCGTGCCTCCGATTCGGATCTCTTACAAACTAGTCTGCTTTATGCATTGTGTATTGTGGTGTATGTACGGTGTATGTATGTATGCTCTATGTATTTTAATTATAAATTAATTAATGCTGTACAATTTAAAGTTCTCGCTTGTTTGAGTTCTGCGTTCTCCATCTTCTTCAGCCTTCAGCCAGCTTTCACTTTTTACTTCCTCCTCCTAGCATTGCATTCTGCATCACTCGCAATCCCCAAGTTACATACGTTTTGGGGGCTTAACTAAAGGTGAAACAATCCTAACAACTAGCATCTAGCATCTAGCATCGACTGACAAATGATCTTCTTCCTCTTTACACTTAGTTATCAAAAAAAAGGGGGACTCAATGCCACTACTACTTCTTGTTGTAGGCGGAGGAGGAGGAGGACAGAGAAGGCGGTGCCAGGCCCATGGGCGGCAGAGCTGCGTTGGTGGGCGCCGCCAGCAGCATGGATGGCGGCACGGCGCTGATTAGGGGAGCGCCCATTCCGCCTACGACCATTGAGGCGGCGGCGCCAGCACCGCCAAGAGGATTAAAGACACCACCGGGGACGCCTCCTCCAGATCCAGCTCCAGCTCCATTGTATTTCGCATAATCCTTGCTCTTCTTGCTCTCCTTGTCGCGATCGCGATCGCTGTGCTTCTTCTTGCTGCTGCCGCCGGAACTGCTGCCGCCCGAAGAGCTATAGCCTCCACCACCGCCGCCGCTGTTGCTGCCATAGGGAGGCGCCGACGAGGTTGCGGTAGCCGTGGCCGGTGGCAAGCCATAGCCTGGAGGAGCTCCCGGCATACCGGCCGCCGCCGAGTAGTTGTTCGGCTCCACCTTGTTCTTGCTTATCTTCAGCTTCAGCGGCGCCGAGGCTCCCACTTGAAGGCTGCCGTTGGGATTCTTGATCATCACCATCTTCAGCGGTTCGTTGGCCACCGGGCCACCGTCCTTGCTGGCGGCGCTGCCACTGGTGCTGCTGCGCTCCTTCTGCTTGTCCTTCTTGTGCTTCTTGCGCTCCTCCTTCTCAGTTTTGTCCTTGGACTTATCCTTCTCCTTGTGTTTATGCTTGTCCTTCTTCTTTTTCTTCTCCGACTTGCTGCCGCTGCTCTCCTCCTTGATCTCACCGGGGGCCAGCTTGGTGACCATCTCCATCTCCATGGCTGGCGCCGCGACGACAGTCGACAGACTGGGCAGAGGAGTGATGCCCGGCTCCTTCTTGATTGGCGGTGTTGGGGGTATGGGCTCTAGCAGTTCGGCCGGCGGCTTGAGTCCCGGCATGGTCAACGGGTCCGGCTTGAGAAGCGAGGCATTCGACGGACACAGGCTCTCCTTCAGCAGGCTGCGAACCAGATCCGGCGTCGTCTCAATGCCGTTGGACATGTTCAGAGGCGTGTGCTTCTCCTCGTAGCTCGAGTACGCGGGCAACCCGGTGCTGTTGTCCAGCTTGCGCAGCTTCTCGCGTGGCTGAGCGCCGCCGCTGTCCAACTCGTCCAGCTTGTTCAGTCCGTACTGGCTGCCGGATATCTCGTTGGCTCGCTTTAGGCTGCTGCCGCCATCGCCGGGATTCGGCACCAGCAGATCACCGGGGCCGCCGTGTGGCAACATCTTCTTGTGGGGCGGCAGCATGGGCTTCGACGAAGCCGAGGAGGAGCCAGAGGAACTACTGCTACTGCTGCTGCCCATGGGCATGGTCGAAGAACGGTGCTTGTCCTTCTTGGTGGGCGTGAGGCGTTCCTTCTTGGGACTCTCCTTGTCTCGCGGATGATTGTTCAGCTTATAGTCGTGGCCCTGGGGCGCAGGCGGAGGTGGCAGCAGACCATTGAACGGCTGCGCCATCGGTTCCTTCTTGATGTCGGGCCACTCGGGACTGAAGAGCGACATCTTGGACTGCTGCTGCTGCGTTGCCTGTGCCTCCGGCGGCATCTGCTGCTGCTGCTGAGGAGGTGGCACCACCTGCTGCTGCTGTTGCTGCTGCATGTGACCGTAGCCCTGGCTCTGGGAATAGGGTAGCTGCTGCTCAAAGGGCGGCATGCCGTGGACGGTGGAGCCGGATTTGCTGCGGTGGCCGCTGCCGTAGCCGGCCTGTTGCTGGGCTCCATTGCTGCTGCTGCTGCTGCTGCTGGCGCCTGGATAGCCGCCTCGCGACATCAGCGGATTGGGAGGAGCACTATTGCTGTACGGCGGCGGTGCGTTCGGATACATCTTGCTGCTGCTTTGCGACTTGTCCTTGGAGGACATGCTCGATGAGGCCGACGATGAATTGGAGGCGGATGGATGATTGGGCGGCGGTAGCTGCTGCTGCTGCTGCGGCGGCGCCTGAGGCTTGGAGGAGCTCGGTGGCATCTTGTGGCTGCCATGCGGAGGCATGCCTCCCACGCCCACGGGCGGCATGCCGCGCGATGATTTGTGATAGTCAACCGGCAGAGAAGGGCGACCAGGCTGGCTCGATGACGACGATGAGGAGCTGCTCTGCCTCTGACTGCTACTGCTGCTGCTGCCGCTCGAGGAGCTGAGGCCGCCGCCGCTGCTGCTGCTGCGCTGATGACTGGGGGGCAGGCGGTTATAGCCCGGCTGCTTGGACTTGTGATCTGCAGAAAGGGGAAAAACTCGGATCACTTCTGTTTCTTAGCTCCCAGAGAAAAGAAGCAGGACACTCACCTGGATGCTGGTCAGGCGGCATGCCGCCTTGGTAGTTTGGCAACTTGTGATTGGAGGATGACGACGACGATGAGGAGGAGCCGTTGGCCGACACACCCATCACCGAGGACGAGCGCTGGTGGATGCCATCCGATCGTCTCTGCTGTGGCACCATAGCCGGCGGCGGCAATAGCGATGACGACGACGACTGATCGCGCTGCTCCCGTTCCCGCTCCCTGTCCCTGTCGCGCTCCCGATCCCTGTCCCGCTGCTCACGACTGTCATTGCCATTGACCAGCTCTGGCGGCGGCGTAATGTTCGAGTGATATCCCTTCATCATCTCACTCACCCGCCAGTCCTCCTTGGGCTTGTTGTCCTTGGAGGCCGTCCGATT
The DNA here is from genome assembly GCA_008042635.1 of Drosophila nikananu. Classification (NCBI taxonomy): domain Eukaryota; kingdom Metazoa; phylum Arthropoda; class Insecta; order Diptera; family Drosophilidae; genus Drosophila; species Drosophila nikananu. The sequence continues at coordinate 37,436 of VNJV01005937.1, forward strand.
GCTCGCTCCCTGGGCGAGCGCCTTGATCGAGTTGAGTTTGGACTTGAGGCGCGCCGGACTCTTCTCGTAGATGGCAATGAACTCGTCCGTCAGCTGCTTGAGCAGATCCAGCGAGACGCTCTTGTCCACATAGTAGAACCAGTGCTTGCCCTCGGTCGATTGCGGTATCTCCCAGCGGGACCACTTGCAGGCGAGGTAAATGCAGAAGCAGGCCACCACCGTGGGGCGGTATTGCAGGCACATGGAGGTCAGATGCAGGCTGTGTGGTGTGTGCCATGGATTGTTGGTTAGGTGGTTAAGATATAGTTTACAAAATAGAATGCAGTTTCTAATTTTTTTTTTGTTTTTTGTTGGGTGAGTGTGTGCAGGGGGTTTGGTATGGCCTCTTCTAATAACCGGGTTCCCCAAAATGAGATCTCTCTGGATCTGGCAAACAACAACAGAGATTATTGTATGGACTTTCTTTTTGTATAAGGGGATTTCCCCTGCCGAAAATTACAAAGTTCAGGAGAAGATTACAGACCCAAAACATATGAATTCCTTTCCACGAATTACACATAATTCCGCGAAAAATTAGCGACTTTTCCGGCAAGATAATTAACGCGGAGGGATGCTACCTCGTTTCCTCAGGAGTACGATTCTTTTGTTTTCCAGGAATTACAAGATTTTCTTGACATTTGGCGGATTTTCCAAGCACAAATTACAATTTTATGGCCAGGCAACAGAGGATAATTAACGCGAGAGACCAGGAAAGGTGTATACCTTTTTCTTTTTTAGGATGCTGGCTCTGTGCAGACTGCCTGCTGTGATTTTGGCTCTAAGTCCTCACACTTTCTTTCTTTTTTACCTGTATCTAGATTTGCAAAGTCAGGTAGGCGGACAGACGGCAGAGCTGCCTGTTTTCTGGGCAGGATTTGGCCCTACGCTTTACACCCGCACACAAACACACACACACACACCGCTTATACCAGAGCTCCAATTTGGAGCACCTCTCAAGCACGTCTGGGAGTAGGAGGAGGTGGAGGAGGAGGGATTACCATAGAGAGGGTAGCGCATACCTGTTCGAGGCCAAGAAGTACGAGGTCTGCGCCAGATCCTTGCATGCTAAAATATACCATAGTAATCAGTACTCAATCGCTCAACCGGCTACCATCCGACATGGCCTTGGGGTATCATGGGAGGACATTGCTTTAGAGCGGATTGGTATTGGGTGCCTACCTTTGACCAGCTGGCAGGTGCGCACCACATGCGTGTGCGGATGATCGATGGCCACATCGAAGCCGAGCGTCTGCAGCAGCACGTTCTCGTTGAAGACAAGCTCCTGGGCGAGATCTGCATAGTTCTGCTCGGTGGTCGGCGGCAGGCACTTGTTGGCGGCCCGAATCACATGCTCCAGTTTCCTTGGCTGCTCCTCCACCTTGGCGGCCAGAAACAGGCTGGCCGAGGCCATCGAATTCCGGTGGAAGTGTGTGAACGAGTGGAACGCATAGAATCGATGCATATACACGATGGCCGTGTTGATGCACAGCTGTGACACTTGCAGTCGCTGGCCCATCTCCTGGATTAGGTAGGCGGTCATCTGGCGGTACTGCAGCTCATCGTCGCCCTTGATTCCGCACCTTCGGCTGGGTGAATTCACCAGCTGCTCGTTGCTAAAGTACCAGATCTTGTCCTTTTCAAACGGCAGGTTATTGTTGTTGTTATTGTTGGCCGGGGCTGGAGTGGAGGAACCACTACCACCGATGCTGGCCGAAGATGATGGCGCCGTGGCCGCTGAGGGCATTGGCGTGGCCATGAGACTCATGCTGCTGTTGCTGCTGCTTTAGCTGCTACTGCTGATCCGTTCCCGTTCACATGCAAGCCTCCTTTACTGCGCCGCGGAATCCGCTGCTACCGCTGCTGCTGATTTTCAGCCGTAGGAACTGTACGAAGAGGAAGAGAGAGCCAGCAGCGCTCTTTCTTTGTCGGCCGTGGTGCGCGGTGCTTGGGTGCGCTGGTATGGGTGCTGGCTGCGGGCCGTTGGTTGTTGGTATTGGTGTGTATGTGCTGCGACTGCTGGTTGCTGCAGTGGCGTGGGCGGCGACGGCGACGGATCGGTTGTGGGGGGAGCGGGGATCAGTGCACCGCATCGGCTATGCCACTCGGGGAACGGGGGAATGCACGCACATTCGGCGAGGTAGTCCACATTCACATCCACATTCACTCCTCGCTTGTTTTTTTCCGCCGCGCTGCTCGCTTCGCGTGTGTGTGAGTGCGTGGTGTGGTGAGGTTTGCTTTCTGGAAATTGCGAAGCGACGGAGGAAACGGAACGCGACGAGCCGAGCACACTGACACTAACCAGCGACGGACGTTATGCAACTTGGCGTCAATTCATAGTTATTCGCATCGCTATTGCCGTCGCGTCGGCCACTTGCACCATTTGGAGTCGTTCACTGCGCGTTATTTTATCCACAAATGCATCGAAAAACGTGAAATGTGGACAATGACAAATACTTTGCAAGAAAAAATGTTTTTTATGTATTTGTAGACAGTGTGACCGAATATTAGGGGTGCAAAAACATCGATGAAAACATCGCTGCATCGAATTTTTTTGAAATATCGAGGTCTTATCGATAGTTTGAAACAGCTTGTCACCTAGGTCTGTTTCGAAGGGTGGTATCCAGTTCAGATTCGAAAATACTAGAACGGACGGTCAAAAAGTAAAGTAAAATTGTGAAAAATTTGAAAAACTAAGAAGAAAAAACCAAAACAGACTGAATCCGGTTGAGTTTAAGCCAAGTTACGATCAAAAAACCATTGAAAAAGTTCTCGATTTTTTACCCAAAAATGTGACTGATTTTTAAAGAAAAATTTAAGGGGTTACATCGTAAAAATTGTAAAAAATTTGCCAAAAATTAGAAATTGAGTTTTAAATGCAGAAACGTTCTCCTTGAAAAACTAAGAAGAAAAAACCAAACCAAACTGAAATCGGTTGAGTTTGAGCCCAGTTACGATCAAAAAACCATTGAAAAAGTTCCCGATTTTTGACCCAAAAATATGACTGATTTTTAAAGAAAAATTTAAGGGGTTACATCGTAAAAATTGTAAAAAATTTGCCAAAAATTAGAAATTGAGTTTTAAATGCAGAAACGTTCTCCTTGAAAAACTAAGAAGAAAAAACCAAACCAGACTGAAATCGGTTGAGTTTAAGCCAAGTTACGATCAAAAAACCATTGAAAAAGTTCTCGATTTTTGACCCAAAAATGTGACTGATTTTTAAAGAAAAATTTAAGGGGTTACATTGTAAAAATTGTAAAAAATTCTCCGAAAATTAGAAATTGAGTTTTAAATGCAGAAACGTTCTCCTTGAAAAACTAAGAAGAAAAAACCAAACCAGACTGAAATCGGTTGAGTTTAAGCCAAGTTACGATCAAAAAACCATTGAAAAAGTTCTCGATTTTTGACCCAAAAATGTGACTGATTTTTAAAGAAAAATTTAAGGGGTTACATCGTAAAAATTGTAAAAAATTTGCCAAAAATTAGAAATTGAGTTTT
>VNJV01005940.1:0-11982 GCA_008042635.1 Drosophila nikananu
CCGTACTTATTTTATGTGGCATCTTCCGCAATTGAGGGAGTATAACCACAGCATTTCAATGTGGCCAGAACTGGCCACATAATGCGACAGTCTGGTTTATGCGCCAGCTAACCGGTACAAATTTGAGCGCACGTTTGTCGGGCGTTTGCTCCCCCTTTGTGAGGGGTCGAGACCTATCTTAAATCTCTGCTGATCTAATGGTCACAGCGCCAGGTTGAGACCGCAACTCCACGTCGATCCTAGCGGATCTCCCCGCGATATGGGGAACCACAGCCACCACGATACTCCCACTAGGGGGCCGACCTCAATGGGCAGCCTTGGAAAACTGCCCAACCCGTGGTACCGAAATTAGAGGCTCGGTCGGCCTCACTCCTTTGGCTCCGACAAGCCCGGGCGGAGCGACCCATTGCCGTTTTAGTCGCCTCCTACGACAAGCAGCAGCGCACTGTGGCAGTATTCTTCGCCGCTAACCACACGGCAAGAGTGTTGGGCTAAACGCCCCTCCTCCTGCGGAACGCTTCCTCAGCGAACGCTGCCAGTCGTTGGATCCTCTCTGGGTCCTCCAGGATTCCTTCAAACGTCCAGTCTTCGCCAACGCGCTGCACTCCTAGTCCATCAAGGTCTCGCAAGTCTGCATATAGGGGGCAGACGCACAACACGTGCATCCAATCCTCATATGGATCGCCACATGCGCAGTGGTGTCGCTGAGGGCTCTCCCATGCAGAAATGCATTGAACGACCCGTGCCCTGTAAGCAGGAAAGACGCCATCATCGAGAATCCAATAGTTGGATCCCGATAGATGAGAGAGACATCTGGGATGAAACGATAGGTCACCCGCTTTGGTTCACTGTCGTCATCCCATCTGTTCTGCCAGCTAAGCAGGAAGCACTCTTCTTCGCGTCTTCTTCTGCTCCCAGCTAAGACATGAAATGTCCTCGCCATAGAGCCAGTCGTTCTCCTCCAACGGGTATCCACGCTTCAGCTTGTATTTGACCGCTAATTGCTTAGCGGCCAAGTCAAGCGGGGGAGCTCCAGCAAGAACCTGCAGTGCCACGGTGGACACTGTTCGGCATACCGAGAGGCATCCAATCAGGATCATCCTCTGGCAGGAGGCTAGTCGCCTCTTGGCAGCTACCTGTTCGGCGGTGTCATACCATACCGAGGCACCAAACAGCACACAAGGTGCCATGAGTCCGGCATATATGGTCCGCCTGGCCCGGTGACTGAGACCCCAGTCAGCTCGAAGCACACGCGCCAATGCTCCAACGACTCCGGTCATTCGCTGGCGAAGCGAAGCAATGTGCGCGAGGAATTTCATTCGCTCGCTGACCGTGATGCCAAGATACCGACAGCTACGCACATACGGCAGATTCGCTCCAGCAAACCGTACCGTAGGCGCACGTCTCAAGGTACCTTTTAGCAGCATTATCACCGTCTTGCTGGTGGAAACGGCAACGCCAATTTCCGCTCCCCACGTTTCAACGATGGACATAAGTTGCGCTCCTTTGTCCTCTAGCGCGGCTCGGGAATTTCCCTCGACGAGAAGAAGCAGGTCATCCGCGTATGCACTCAATGGGCAATACGACTGGAGGCGCTGTAGCAGTACATCCATCAGCAGGTCCCAAATAAATGGGCCGCTGATTGACCCCTGCGGGCAACCTCTAGTTACCGGCACATTCACTGCACCGTAACTGCTTCGGACCACTGCTCTTCGGCCGGAGAAGAAGCTCTGCCACAAGCTCAACTCTCGGCATCCCAAGTCGGCTAATCGGCGCAGTGCAGCACTCCATTCGACGTTGTCAAATGCTCCTTTGAAGTCCACGAAGATTCCGAGCACGTATTGCGCCGAGCTGGCATCAACACTGCTCTTCACGTGTCTCCAGGCATCCTCCACACATCGTCCTTGGCGAAATCCGAACTGCCATCTGCAGCCTTCCGGAAGAACTTCTCTCACGCGATTCACCATGATTGCCTCGAGCACCTTACCAAAGACTGGCAGCAAGCATATCCCCCTATAGGAGGAAGGCTCGCACTTGTCCTTCTCGGGTCCCTTGAGCAGCGCCACTACTCGTGGACACTTCCACTCGTCGGGAAAGTATCCCGTTCGGACGCATCGGGAGTACAACGATGTCAGGTGCTGAGGTATGGCGCGCCAGACTGCCTTGCAAATAGTGCCATTGATGCCGTCTAAGCCGGGAGAGCGCCTGCTCTTCAACCGTGCGACACAAGCATCAACCTCGAATGCTTCAAGGACCGGTGGGACTTCCTCCACGATGGCAATCGGTGCATCAGACTCCGCAACTGGGAAAAAGTTGCGGAGGAGCACTCGTGCGCAATCACCCCAATCGGTGATCAATCTCCGTGCACTTTTTGCGGCCTCGGCACATCTTGTAGACGCGCCCCCATGGATCATCTGCGTGATCTCCCACGAAGCGTTTCAGGTCGTCCATTTTCGCCCTCCCGATGAGCTTCTTGTAGTTGGCTGAGGCACGCCTCAGCTCGACTACCAACAGCTCTGCAGCGGCATCGTGATCACGACGCCGGGCATCTTGGAGGCGGCGGCGAAGTCTCCGGACAATCGCCAACGGGCATTGGAGAAGTTCCAGGATGGCACAGGAGCTATGCTCTCAACTGCGCTCGCGGTCGTTGGCTCGGCCACAACAGTAATGATGTTGTGGTCACTCAACTCCCACTCATCCACTCTCCACTCATATGTGGCCCACATAGATGCTGCCTCATTGACGATTGTCACGTCGATATCACTACGAGCTCTGTAGTTATCGAACGTGTACACCTCTGTTGGCTGGTTTAGGGCGGCGGCTCTTGCCTCCAGCATCCACTCAGACAGCAGCTCACCCCGTCCGTAGTTAGCTTGTCCCTCGGCATGCCGGGAGAGTTTACTAAACCACATGGGGGATACTGCATTCGCGTCGAGGCCCAGGATTGCGGGGGTTCTGCTGGCCTGCAGCAGGACCGCATCCATGTACCGAAGGTACGGTTCCAGAGGTGCATCGAATTGGCAGTATGCTGAGCAAAGGAAGATTGAGCCAAAACTCCCTTTAACGACCAGACATACGCCATAATCCGTGGTGAGGGTCTCCACTGGCATGCAGATGGCATCCTGTTGGTCCACTAGGATGGCTGCCTTCCCTCGCCGGTCGGTGAACATCCTCATTCCTTCAGGCAGCACATCCGTTCCATCCCCGCCGAGATACGGCTCCTGCACCAGCGCGAACATTGAGCCCGTTCTCCTGATACGGACTCCGAGCTCAATGGTCGCGGCTCGGCCTCGACCACAGTTCGCTTGGGCGAAACTAAACATTAATGTCTAGCTTGCACCCTCGCTAGCACCGCTCCGTATATCGGGCACTCACCCGAGAGCATATGATGCCCTGAGGGTTGCCCCCGATGACGGCAGTTCCGGCAGTCCACCGGATTCTGGCACTTGGCCGCGGTGTGGCCAACCTGTCCGCACTGTCGGCAAACATTGGCCTTCTGCCGGCATTCGCCGACTTTGTGGTCGAAGCCGACACACCTATGGCAGGCATAGGTGCGGACCTGCGATCGGCACCGGAAGGAAAACCACTTAATGTAGACTCTGCCTACATCGAGCTTCGCCATTGCTCGGTCGTTGACCTCCAGCGTCACATTCACCGTGGCGCCGTCAGTCACCGACCACGCCTTGGTCACCAGGTGCACCGACTTCTTGAACTCCGCAGCCGTCATTTCGTCATCGAAGTTGTTCTCATGGAGCTCCTTCATGAACTCCTCCGGGCCGATGGCGGTGTCGACGTCGTATACGACAACCTTCGGGTTCTCGGCGGCGTTCCTCATCACGCTGAGGCCCACTTCGGCGAATTTCTTGGACGACACAACTTTGTGCAGCTCTCCGACCGAGGGTGTGCGGAAGATCGCACCACCGCCGTTTCGGAGTTCTCGCACCTCGTGCACTCGAACTCCAAGGGAGGGGGCCACCATCTTGCGCACCTTCTCGGCGATCGCTTTCCCGGATAGCGTCGGGTCGTTGCCCTTCACCAACGCCGATGGGTGCTACCGGTGGCAACGGCGGAAAGGCCGTGCTGCGTCACTCGACCCCTGTAAAATTTAGCCAAATCTTCGGCCCCTTTTTGTGTCCTGGTCGTCTCAGAAATTAAATAAATTACTGTAGGGACCTCTGGAGCCGCTGAGGTTTACCCCGGCCAGAGACACTTCTTTACAAAATAAATAAAAAATAAATAAATTGTTGCATTTCCAGTCGGAATGGACTAAAGGAGCATCGATGTATCGATAGGATTAGGGAGCGATAGGGTTAGGGATGAGGGGGTCCAAGAGCGATCCGGGAAAAGGGGAACGGTGGCGCCCTCTGGATCTCGGACAGCTCTTTTTAAAGAGAAAGGGATGTTGCCCTTTAACTCGATCGTTGCCCTCAGCGCCAAAACGAACTGTTTCTTGAAGGCGGAATTCAGGCAACGGAACGAGCCCATATAGGGAGGCGTAGACGGCAAGGGAATAGGTAGTAGGAAAAAGGAAAAGAACACGGGCGGCAGCAGTAATCAAGTGCTGAAAATAAATATTAAATATTGAAAACGTGAGTGAAAAGTGGCCGAAAAGGTTAGGACGAGATTTAAAGAAAGTGTTTCCCTTTTCAGCGTGGCAGTGGTGATAACACTGACCACGGCACTTTTATTTTGTTTATACATAACCTTGTGGAGTGGACTCCAGACCAGCCGCAGGCGCCGAACTGCGAGCGAGCTCCAAGCGACGGCCGCCAGCATCCAGCCGCGAAGCCAGCAACCGCGGCCAGAGTTGGCCAACCAGGAGCTTGCGCCGAGTTTCCGGCCAGGCCGTTGCGTCCACGGGACGAGGGCAGAGCAGCCCAAATTTCCTGGTGAGTCCGTTCCAAGCGCTGACGTAAGCCGGCAAAGGATTTCCTTTACGGGTTCGGTCGGAGGTGGCTCGAATCCAGGCCACGAGAGGACCTGGCGCCGTCGTGTTCCTCCACGCTTTTCGCAACTTCTGCACTATTGGTTCCGTTGCAGCCATCGCAGGCCGCCCCAGAAAATATCACTGCTGCAAATATAATTTAAATATTTATTTTTAGTATAAGCCTTATTTTTGTATATTTTTGTGTCTTACTTACTGTGGTCTCCGTTCCTCGTCCTCCGCGTCCCCTAAACGCATTTCAGGGATTTGTGCAACCCAGGTGCTGCAAAAATAAAAGAATTGGTTAAGAAGAAGCAGGAATAATTAAATATATGAAAAAAAGCCCCCTTATATTTCTTTTGGAGCTCCAGTAGGGATAGTAGGTAGGATTTGGGTGATTTAACTAGGCCAGCTTGTGGCCAAACTTACTTTGCTCTGCGCCGCTTCTCCTCCGCCGAATTTCGACATAAAGTCGCAGTCTTGGTGCTAACGCATCCCGGGTGTGGGTGATGGGTTCGCCGAGCGTGGGTCCGGCATCCATATAAAATTAAGAACATCCATGTCTAGTAGTAAAACTAGTAAAACATACATGCAATTTATAAAGTATTAAAAATACAGAACATGAACACTGAGTAAGGTATTTACCTGGGGGAGATGGGCCGATCGCGAGACCGCCTGGAATAGGCTCCGGTCCGCTAGAGATGGGTGATGTCCCAAGATATCCAGGAGGCATCACTAGGTATGGTGGGTGCGTCGTGGCAGGTCATCAATGCCACCAATTCCGTCCCAAAAGTGTTCGTATTTTTCTGGTAGTGATGGGAGTTTTGTGTAGTTTTGAGACGTCAATATATCGTTATTTTTAATTGTGCGGACTGCGGGCATCGGGTCGAAACCCGCCCTGGGACCTGAGCTAGCTCGGCATTGCCCAGAGAAGCAGTTCCGTAACAAAATGTGTAATAATTAAACAAGAAAAAAATAAATAAATTATTTCCAATACATAAATAAATATTCCGACAGTTAATTATTTCTCTTTCTATCACTTTCAGGGGAGATGGAGGCGACCAACCGCCGGTGGACTCCGTGCCATTCCAGCGTCTTCAATTCGCCCAGTGTCGTCTCTACTCCAGCTGCCTACTAAGTCCTAACGGGAAACAAATAGAAAGGTACACAAGGAACCAACGCCTTGACCACCAGTCCCCAGGTCCTCGGTGCAATTGCCGGCCGTACTATAGACCTCGCAATCCACCGTTTCATGGGGCTGGCTTAAGCAGGACGTGGTAATGGAGACGTCGTCATTCCGCTATTCCATAAGCTAGCTCAAGGATCCCAGGGCCGGTTTCGACCCGATTCCCGCAGTCCGCACAAGAAACAAATACCGATAACAATCAGACGTCTCAAAATACTCAACTTACATCACAAAAAAAATGTAAACCAACTAGGAAAGGAAATCACAGACACAGATTTGGTGGCATTGGTGACTTCGCCACGACGCACCCACCCATCCTGTGATGCCTCCTGGAAATAAACCGATCTCCGGCGGACCGGAGCCTATTCCAGGCGGTCTGGCGGCCGGCCCATCTCCCCTAGGTAAACTTCTCATCTAAGCTTTCATGTTCATTCTTTTAATATTTTATAAAGTTTAAGGTAATCTTAATGCTAAACATGGTTGTACATATTAAAGTGGGCTACCGATCCTAGTCCGGGATGCGCTCGCGCCAAGGCTGCGACTTTATGTCGAATGCGGTGGAGGAGAAGCGATGCTCCGCTAGGAAAACTGGCCACAACTTTGACTCAGATAAAGTCCCAATTTCCTACCTAATATCCCTGCTGGAGCTCCAAGAGAATTAGAAGGGGGGTTTGTTTTGTTCAGTCTTTAATTAGTCCTGCTTCTTCTAAACCGATTCTGTTTACTTTGCAGCACCTGTGTTGCACAAATCCCTGACAAAATTTACATATAAAATTAATGGCTTTTTTCTATTATTACAGCGCGGCGTTTCAATTAAATTTGCTGGGCGGCTGACAATGGCCGCGGCGGAAAAAAATAGTAAAAAAGGTGCTGTGGTCGGCGATAAAGGAAAGGCTGCGCCAGATTGCGCGTGGTCTGGATTTGAACCTCTGTGGCGGTTGCAGCGGAAGGCCAGAAATATGACCACCGCAGTCTAACGCTGCTCAGGCGGCCGTGCACCCACCAAAAAAATCCTTTTCCGGTTTACGGCAGCACTCGGAACGGACTCGGAAGGATCAGGCCTAATGTTACTGGAAAAAAAATCAGTTTATTTTAATTTTCGCCCAAACCTTTGCGGCCACTTTTCCTTACGTTTCCTTTTCTTTTCGAGACTTGCACTATGTCTATTGGCTCGTGATATTCCCTTCCACCTACTGACTTTTCCCTGCCTGTCTACGCCTCCCTATATGAGCTCCTTCCATTGCCTGAATTCCGGCTTAGAGAACACGTTCATTTTGGCGCTCAGGGCAACACTCGAGTTAAAAGCAATATCCCTTTGGCACTATGTCTATTGGTTCGTGATATTCCTTTCCTCCTACTGACTTTTCCTTGCCTGGACATGGAGGGAATTATTAAATAATTATTGGAAATTATTTAGGTTTTTTCGTGTATCGTGTATTTAGGAACCAGACAAAAAGTGATACCGAATTCTATGAAAAACCCGCCAAAAATAGCAAAAAACTAGCCAAAAATATCAGAAAAATTGCTTGGAAAAGATGACACATTATTAAATATTTTTCAAGTAATTGGGTTTTCTATCTGGGAAACCGACAAAAAATTTAGGAAATTACGTGGAGTATCTTTAAATAGACACGGCATTTGGCAATAATTAGTTCTTAATTATTTAATTTATTTGGATGAATTTTCTAAATTATTTTTTGTGTTCGGAATTATATTTATGTTTTGATTGGAGGGTATTTGCTCGTCGGCACTGTGTCGCCGTTGTTTGTCAGTGCAGTATGTGTGTGTGCCGATATGCGTGCACCTGCTGTCTGAACAAAGAGGAGACGAGAGAACTTGCACTTAGGCACGTACATATGTATGTATGGAATCATCGCTCAACGCGGAATAGCGCGGCTAGTATATGAAAATATGTATGTATGAAGTTGAAGGGCAAGCTGGAGTTTGACGCTCCGCGTGCAAATAGGTGTGTATGTATGTAAATCAGCTAAGCGCAGAATAGCGCGGGAGCTTGCAAATATGTATGTCGATATATGTGTAGTTCAGGAGCGGAAGAAAAAAGCAATATTTGTTTGGTTTTTTAATTTTTGTACATACATTTGTACATATGTCAAATTAAAAAATTTTCATTTATTGCTGGAAAGAAAGGTTAATTATTTTTTCCATGTGGATGTTTGGTTTATTGTTATTAATTTTATATGTATAATATTTTTTTTAAAAAAAGGTTACGTTTTATAATATTTAGGATATGTATATATATTTGAAAAATTATGAATAAATTTGGTTAATATATATATCTATATGCTTGGGAACCAGCGGATCACTGTGAGGCGAAGTAGGGGGCCGATAAGGTGTGAAAGCGGAAGAGACGTGGAGAGCAGCGGCGCAAATAATCGGGGGAAAGCTGGGGCGCTAGTGCTGGCCGTTGACACTGCCGCTCAAGAAACGCGCCCTTCTGGCGTGAACAAGTGGAATGATACTATATAATTCAATATCGATAACAAAAGCAGTCAAGTGTACAAATAATATAAGTTGTGTTTTAGTATAATAAGTTTATTATATATAAAATAAAAGTGCGGGCACACTATACGGTAAATTGTGCAGTATTTAACATTGTTAACATTTTCTTTCTTATACACGTTTTAGGAAATATGGTCGACGAACAGGTTACTTAATATTTCTTTATAAGTGTAAGACCAGTACATTAACAATAATTTATATTTCAGTTGTCAAGTGCTTTAAGAGATTTGCCCGGTCGGGCACTAAGTGTGCCTGTGGAGAAGCGGCATGATCTTTTTAGAAATGTGTCTGCAGTTTTACGAAATCCCGGTAAGCAATATATATATTTCGGTACTGTAACTTATATCGATTTTTAATTCACAAACTATTAAAAGCACGTGTAATATTTGTTAAATAGAAAATATTTATATATGTACGTATACATACATTTGGGACTATCCATAACTGTTTTTATATTATACATATATCCGATATTACCAAAGATATTTGCTGACATTGACAGTTAAGGCATATTTTACAGAAAATTATAAATTGACTTTATGATTAAGAATCCGGTAATATTTTTTACGGCCATAGAAATAAGATTTATTCTATTAGTCATTCAAAATTATAAAAATCAATAAAATAATTATTTCAGTGATTTTCAAATGTATTAATTTTTAACTAAACTAACTAAATTTTTGTTTTGAATATCATTCCATTAAATTAACAAAAGTATATAAATTGGCAGACTTGGGGGTAATAGTGAGAAATTGTGTTAAAATTTGATAGATTTTTCAAACTTTTCATATTCAAATATTGTAAAAATTGGCTAAGTTGTAATTTTTTTCATTAAAATTAACCGATCATTCCTATGGCAGCTATATCATATAGACGTCCGATCCAGCTCGTTCCGACATATATAGCAGTGAGAGCATATAGAAGACTATCTGCAAAGTTTCATCCAGATAGCTTCAAAACTGAGGGACTAGTTTGCGAAGAAACGGACAGACGGACATGGCTAGATCGACTCGGCTGTTGGTGCTGATCAAGAATATATATACTTTATAGGGTCGGTTTTTATAGGTTGGTTTTAATTTGATCAAAATCGGACAACTATATCATATAGCTGTCATAGGACGATCAGAAAATTTTGAGGAAAAAATATAACTAAGCCAATTTTCCACATATTTTCATAAAATTTGAGACATAGACACTTTGTATTATTCCAGAATTTCGGTTTTAATTTTATTCAAATCGGACTACTATATCGTATAGCAGCCATAGGACTATATATATATAAATTGATTTAGTTCGTTCGCAACATTTTTCGCTCGAAACATTTCTCGTTAGCAACATTTTTCTTTTGCAACATTTACCTTATGTCAGTACCCGAGAAAACGAAAAAGTCAGAAAATTTTTCTTCTTCTTACTTACTGCAAGGATATTAAAACTTCGGCATGCCGAAGTTAGCTTCCTTTCTTGTTTGGGGATAATTTCAAAAATCAAAAATGGTCTAAAAAATATTTTTTTAAGTCTGTAGTCTATCCTGTGCAATTTTTTATGTTTTTTAAAATAAGGGCTGAAAGAAGAAAATCGGTCAACAGCTTTGAAATTTATATCCAGACTTCCCCCCTTAATACTAACCCACTTAGTACGCATAAGGCAAAAATATTGGCGGTCTGTGCTCTGCGCAAGCTCTGCTGCATTGGTTTGGTATCTTATACGTAAGCCGCATTTCAGGGTCTGTACTGAATATGTCTGCTTCTACTCCTCTCTCCATATTGTAGTCGTCGGTGTATATATGTATGTATTGAGCATAGTCCTGAACTGTTTTCCAGTTACGTTCTGCTCATGTCTCGACCTATTAAACTTTTCCCGAATTCTTGACATATTTCCCGATGAAACCACCGGTTGTGCCGCCTTTACTGCAGTCTGTTGCGCATGTATGTCTTTGTGGGGTTGATCTCAGCGTTTCTGTTATGCATAGCAGTGCCTGATACTGAGTTCTCTCCATATGCATGTTGTGCCCTCTGTCAGTGCTTATTATTAATTCTTTAACATGTCTAAGGGGGTCGTCTACTGTGAATTCCGTATTTTCATGCTGTTTTTGAAAATCATTATTTTTAAAACGGTTGAAGTAAAATAACTTTGGTTTTTAGTTCTTTATTTGATTACATTTCTAGTATATTGAAAAAAGTTTTGATCAATTGATCGATCAGTATCGGAGTTACACCGCTCAACAGGAATACCAAAAAAAAAAAGTTGCTCAACTGTTGCCACTTTTCAGGTAGTTAATTATCAGAAATCAAAAAATCAAACGCCATTTTAATTCTGAAAGTAAAGGCTTGTACTGAACTAAAAGAAAGTATGAATTCCAAAAGAAAGTATTTTTTTTTTGTTGGTGTATACTGGACGCCCTCCGCATACGCTCCGGTTTTATAAGTGTAACTTTAAAACGGCTTCGAATTTTCACCACGTCTTTTGACCACGTCTTCTAAACATGTCAATTTATTTATAACAAAAACAAAAAATATTTTTTTTACCCGTCACAGTAGACGACCCCCTAATGTCCCTAGGGTGAAACTTCTCCTTTGCATATTGTAAATATACACTTGCTCACATACAGTGGCTCACAGCTTATTTCAACCAGACCCAATCTAAAACTTTAAGAGCCTATAAAAATAGAACCAAAGGAAAAAAAATTTAATCGCTCGATCCTTCGTTCATGTTCTAAAATATTATTTCCCTAATTAAAGAATTTTTAATTAATTTATTTATATGTTTTTTTTTTTTTTAATTTATAACAAACAAGAAAGGAAGCTAACTTCGGCATGCCGAAGTTTAAATACCCTTGCAGTAAGTAAGAAGAAGAAGAAAAACCTTCAGACTTTTTCGTTTTCTCGGGTACTGACATAAGGTAAATGTTGCGAAAGAAAAATGTTGCGAACGAGAAATGTTGCCAGCGTAAAATGTTGCGAACGAATTTAATGAATTTATATATATATTCCTATGGCTGCTATATGATATAGTGGTCCGATTTGAATAAAATTAAAACCGAAATTCTGGAATAATACAAAGTGTCTATGTCTCAAATTTTATGAAAATATGTGGAAAATTGGATTAGTTAGATTTTTTCCTCACTTTTCTGATCGGTCCTATGACAGCTATATGATATAGTTGTCCGATTTTGATAAAAATAAAACCGAAATTCAAGAATAATACAAAATGGCCATATCTCAAATTTTATTCAAATATTGTAAAAATTGGCTAAGTTATAATTTTTTTCATTAAAATTTACCGATCTTTCCTATATAGCTTATGATATAGTCGGCCGATCCGGCTCGTTCCGACATATATAGCAGTGAGAGCA
>VNJV01005946.1:0-65196 GCA_008042635.1 Drosophila nikananu
TTACCGAGAAAATGCATTGGCCATATCGAAAAGGTTTCGGGATCAGCCAATGCATCCCCTGGATGTGGCCGTATACTGGACGGAGTACATCGTGCGCTACAGGGGAGCAAATCATATGAAAGTCTGTCCTTCCCACATACAGCTCGTCGAATACTATTCCGTGGACAAATATCTGATAGTGGGAATCCGATTATTCGTGGTGGTGGCCATTGTCTTCTTGACTCTTTCCAAGTGGAGGTTCCTCTTCGCCCATTTGGTCCGAATGGCAGAGCGGTTTTGTCCCTTCCGCGTAATAATGAGCTGCATAGTTAAAATATATAAGTACTTTAGTTTGAAGTTTAACTTTTTGTTGTAGAAGGTGTAGTAATAGTTGCTCAATAATATATTAGTTGTCAGTGCTAGAGGTCACCCATTTGCAATGTATTTGTTAAGAGAATAATTTATTTATAAATAATCTACATTTGTGATATAGTTCTGTACTGTTATCCCAAACCAGCTGCGTAGTTAAAGCCAACATTCATATTTTTAAGTGCTTTCAATTGGTTTGTAATAATTTTTATTGTTTTTCGATTGATTAAAGCTGAAAAAATAAATGATAAGCCCTGTGAAGGCTTTATCTAATCTTTATTATACCCTTTTTTGTACGATTGCTAAAAGTGTTTCCACGTTTATTTTTGGAATCGACTAAGTGCTTTTGTCTAGGCGCCTTTGCCCAAATATGAAATTTTTGTAATGCTGTCATAGATTAATTTGTTAAATTCAAAAATATTGTTATATTGAAGAATATGCTTTCTATAAATATGAATTCCGGAAACCAAAAGTTAGGGACGACATGTGATATACAAGAGATATTAAATTAAAAACTTAAATAGATTGCGGTGGGTAAAGTGTTTGCCAATTTTGTGTTGGTCAGAGCCGGAGCCAGACATGGACTATCTAATCAGCGGAGAGGAAAACCCGAATGAGTTCCATTTGCTGAAACTTAGTGGTTAGTCGAAAAACTGGCGTTCCATCGATATGATTGCCCTGGAGCGGTGGCTTCTGCCGCTGCTCTGGCTGATCAGTGGGTCACATGGTGCCCGAGTCCTCGTCATATCACCCTTCGAGTCGTATTCCCAGTGCCTCCTGATTACGCCCTACATAAAAGCCCTCGTCGAACGGGGTCACCAGTTGACGGTGATCCACGCTTTCGAGCATTGTCATCCCGTCGGGAATGTGACGTATATACGGGTACTGGATAATTTGAACGTTTGCTCAGGTATGTAAAGGAAACGACTTTATGACTATATCTCTGTGAGATGCCACCTCGAATTGAATATAAACATACATTTCACACCCTACAATGTGTTGGGGCTGATAGATCGAATAGTTGTATAAACCTTTGAATTGGAACGAAAGATCATTCGAAATTATTGTGATTAGGACTCCACTGCTACAGCAGCTTTCTTGGATAATTGATTTGCATTTTCCCATTTATTCTAGAATTCGCAGAATTGACGATGATAACCAGATCGATAGGCAAGTGGGAAGAATGTACTTCTATTACGAGACTCATGATTAACGCAGCTCTGAATGTGCTTAATAATGTTGAAGTTCGTAAGTTGGTGCAATCGAATGCTACCTTCGACTTGATGGTTGTGGAACCCACCTACACCGATGTGCTCTTTGGCCTGGCAACTCAATTTAACGCCCAGCTGATAGGGCTGTCTACCTGCGGAGCGGACTGGAATCTGAACAGTCTATTGGGATACGGATCGTCCTTGGCGCTGGAGCCCCTGATGCCTATTGGGGAGACTTCCTCTACGAACTTTTGGGACCGTCTGTACAATTGGTACTACACCACCGAGGAGTGGCTGCTGATGCAACTGGTGTTCCTTCCGAACCTGAAACTAGTCCACGATCACTTCTTCGGCCACTTGGATAAGAGCTTCTCGGAGATCCGGCAGAGCTTCTCTCTGATTCTACTCAACCAGCACTTCAGTCTGTTTCGGGCCAGGTCGAGTGTTCCGGGCATGGTAGAAGTGGCCGGCCTACACATCCCGAAAGAGGTGCCAAAGTTACCGAAGGATTTGCAACAGTTCATTGACAAGGCGGTGCACGGTGTGATCTACTTCTCCTTGGGCGTGGAGCAACAGGGCATATTTATGTCAGAGGAAAAGCAGAAAATGTTTCTGGAGATCTTCGGGCTGATGCCGCAGCGCGTGATCTGGAAATTTGAAGGTGAGCCACCGTGCGCGGTAGCAGATAATATCTACCTGGCAAAGCTGTTGCCCCAGCAGGCCATCCTGGCCCATCCGAACGTGAAGCTCTTCATAAGCCACGGCGGAATGCTGAGTGTGATTGAGGCAGCCTACTATGCAAAGCCGGTGATCGGCATGCCTCTGTTCTTCGATCAATTCCGGAACTTGGATGTCTTGCTGGAGGAGGGTGCTGCTCTCCAGGTAAACATCGAAAGTGTGACTGGAAAGGAGCTTAAGGAGGCTGTGAACCGGCTGATAAGCGACCCAAGCTTTCACGGAAATTCGTTCTCCCTTTCTGAAAGATTTAGGGATCAGCTAAATCACCCCCTGGACGTGGCCGTTTACTGGACAGAGTATGTCCTGCGGCACCGAGGAGCACATCATTTGAAGGTTTCCCCGTCCCATATAAAGCTGGTCGAATACTATTCCGTGGACAAGTTCCTGATGGTGGGAGTCCGATTGAGCCTGGTAGTGGCCATCGTTTTCTTGATTTTGTTCAAGTGGCGCTGTCTCCTTGGGTCTTTGGTTCGACTGGTGGAGCGGTTTTGGCCTATCTATGCTTTAATTAGTTTTATAGTTAGAATATATAAGTATGTTTGTTTAAAGTTTAATTTTTAAACGTAACAACACATTTAAAAAATAGTTGCTTGATAATAGAGTAACTTTTAGTGTCATCCGAAAGAAATTAATTAGTTTTCAAACCTATGTGTGTGAAGTACTATTTTTACAGCTTTATGATATAATTATGAATATGTTATAGTATTTACAATTTAGTTTAAAACTCTGATCATTAACTTTTCCAATGGAAACTTGAAAATATATGAGTGTTTTTAAACTGATTTCGATAACTGTTATTGTTTTAAGGTTGATTTAAGCAGGGACAATGAATGATAAGAGCAATAGCTGTATCTTATCTTAAATATACTCTGCCTTTCTAAAAGTCGGAATTGTTTCCAGGTTTAGTTTTGTAAATATATATATTTAAAATATTAAATAGCTTTGCAATAACAATGATTTTTCATATTTTTCTTTAATGAGGTAAGATTTGTATTATCATTATTATTGAGATCAGCATAACTAGTTTATTTCTGTAAGATAGATCTTGAAACTGATATGATCAACATCACGTTAGGAGTAGGGTATACACTCATCAGTTCTCTGAGCAAAAAAAACAACGTTCAATTAAATGTTCGAGTAAACAAAAACAAACCACGGAACACCGAAAAGAGAGAGAAAAGTACAGAGAAACGTAGAGTTTAATTTTTCGATTCACTTCTCAAGAGAAACGTACAGCCGAAGAGAGCGCTTCTCACTGCTCTCAAAGTTTGTATAACAACCAAATTCTATGGAAACGTAAACAATCAACGAAGTTGTCAGAAGCATGCCGGTGACGCAAAAAAAAAATATATATAGAGCTATTTATGTAAATAAATTTAAAAGTATAGAGAGAACTTAATTACTTTTATTTAAAAACAAACTAGGGTCTCGCTCCACTGAACCTCCGAAGCTCAGAGCGAGCAAAATTTGGCAAATGCTTTTAATCGTCGTTCCCCGATAAATATATGGAAAAGTTTTTTCTATTCGAGATTAGTTGCCGACTGCCAGCGAATCGTTGTGGTTGCTTTTGGTAGTGAGAATGTCATTTTCTGGACTTGGACTGGGCCCGCTTTTCGGGTGCCTGGTATTCGTATTGCTGGTTGGAATCGGGCTGGGTGCCACCGCCGGCGAGGGTGAGGTTCAAAGTTCACGCATTCTGGCCGTGTTCCCCTTTCCGGGACGATCGCAGTATATATTCGCCGAGCAGTATTTGAAGGAGTTGTCCCGTCGCGGACATAATGTTACCGTTATCAACACTTTTGGCAGCGATAATATCGAGCCCAACTTTCGGGTTATTGGAGCCAAGAAAATACACGAAATAATGGCGGGTAAGTGCACTTGCAAAGTAAGGGAATTATCAGGTAGAAATTTTGCCATTGATTCATCTACATATTTCAACTTGAAATTGATTTAATCTAAATTTGTACACATACGAGAGAATATTTAATCTAAACTCTATTATTTTTCAGCTTTTTCAAATTTGGCCTACGACCAGGCAGCCAGCCAATGGACTGTTTTGACCATGACCACGGACTTTCTTAATATGCTGACGACAAGTGTCCTGGATGAGCCTGCCGTTAAGGACTTACTGGCTAGTCAGGAGCGCTTCGACCTGGTCATAATGGAAACCGTGCAGAACGAGGCTCTCTTTGGTCTGGCCCAGCATTTCGGGGCCCTGACCATGGGTATCTCTTCGTATGGAACTGATCGTCACATTGATGAATTGATGGGGAATATTTCGCCATTATCCTATAATCCCATGCTTCTCTCCTCCCGCACGGAGAGAATGGGTTTCGAGGATCGTCTGTGGAATGTGTGGGAGGCCGTCGTCATTTGGCTGCACAAGCGGATTGTCCACCTGCCCACACAAAGGCAGCTGTATGCCAAATACTTTCCATCTGCCCGGCAATCTCTGGAGGAGGTTATGGATAGTTTCTCGTTAGTACTGCTGGGTCAGCACTTTTCGTTGAGTTATCCGCGTTCCTACCTGCCCAATATGATTGAGGTGGGCGGACTGCATTTGCAGCAGCAGCGAAAGGTGCAGGAGTTGCCCAAGGACCTAGCCGAGTTTGTGGATCAACCTGCCGAGGGTGTCATATACTTCTCCTTGGGATCGAATATCAAGAGTGCCGATTTACCGCCAGCCCGGCGGGAGGTTCTGATGAACACGTTTGCCAACTTGCCACAGCGCGTCCTGTGGAAATTCGAGGACGATCAGCTGCCTGGGAAACCGGAGAATGTTTTCATTAGCAAGTGGTTTCCCCAACCGGACCTTCTGGCCCATTCTAATGTGAAGCTATTCATCACCCATGGCGGTCTACTAAGCACCATCGAGAGCATTTTCTTTGGAAAACCCGTTCTGGGTCTGCCCGTCTTCTACGATCAGCATTTGAATGTCCAGCGGGCGAAGCAGGCGGGTTATGGCCTCAGCGCGGATTTGTGGAGTGCCAATGCCACGGAGCTCACATCCTTGATCCAGGAACTGCTGGGCAATCCCAGCTACGCGGCAGCGGCACAAACCAAGTCCAAATTGTTTCGTGATCAAAAGGAGAATGCCCTGGAGCGTGCCGTCTGGTGGACGGAGTACGTACTGCGGCACGAGGGAGCCCAGCACTTGAGGTGTGCCTCCCGCGATCTCAGTTTTATCGAGTTGCACGGTATGGACACCTGGGGACTGCTTATCGCAGTCGCTACTGTGGCAACACTGATCTTTGTGATTGCTCTGAACTATCTACTCAGGGGCCTCGGTTATATCATCGGCAGGCGTAGTGGGTTGGCGAGCAAATTGAAGACCCAGTAACCAATTAAAGTCCATTAACTAGTCGCGTTTATACAGTCACCTATCTGTTGTTTGTTTTGTTATTGAAGCACTCATAACCATACTCATAGCAAATAAGAAACATATTTTGTTTGAGATTAAAGCCCACCTTATGAAACATATATTTGGTTTATTATATTGGAAAAATGTATTACATTGAATGCGAATATGTGGGGATTCAGATCTTGCAAATATAGCTATTAGAAACACAGTACAAATTAATGAAAATATATGTATATTGGTTGAGGGATGAAGACAATAAATTTATATATTCAGACATAAACTGTCAAAGCATCTAACGTAATCATTAACAGTGTTTTTCAACACGCATAAACTTCAACCTTTGTTTATCAACCTAATTCGGGCTGTCACAAACATACTAGACATTACACTAAGAAAAATATAGAACCAAAATTGCGTTATAAAGAAATATTAAAAAAGAATAATTAGAAAGAAAAATGTTAAAAGTAGCTGGTTATATACATATTCCTTTTTCCTTTTAATTCCATAATATTTAATATAAAGAACCAATCTTTTTTTTATTTTTCTGAATACAATCAATTGTTAATTCGGTTAAGCAATTTATTGATATACCTGGCATGTATAGGGTTCAAGTTTAGTATAACTGAGTGTAAACCAAAATTTATATAAAAGGAGGAAGGACGCATTTGCGATTCTATGAAGAATACAAAATCTTGATCAGAATTAGCAGCTAAGTCGACTTAGTCTTTTCTTTACGTAAGGATATTTAAAGCGCTGCATGGGCACTCTGTTTAGTTGTTCTTGTTCTTGTCAGACGAAATATGGTTAAATTCTGATAATAAGAAGACACTTTTTGGCAATAAATATTCTAGCTTATGTGCTAATTATCCCAAGTATCTCAAGTTCCATCATACCCTGCTTCCTCACCTTAAATTGTATGCTGAGATGGGGTGCGACGATGAGATGTGGTTCGCCTACGTAATTTCTGTAATCGCATCTCAAACGAATAGCCATCGCATGTCTGTGTCTCTATCAGTGTCTTTTCTAATAGCCGTAGATAGCGCGACGTAATGTGTTTTCACAGTTTCAGTTCATCGCTTGAGTTTGTTGGACGGAGACTATGCTGGCCATTCGTTTGTGCAGTTTGTTGCTGATCCTTTCCCCTTGCCTGGAGGCAGCCAGGATTCTGGCTGTATTTCCCTTTCCAGGACCATCGCAGTACATCAATGTGGTGCCCTATCTAAAGGCTCTGGCATCCCGGGGTCATGAGGTGACCTCGATCAATGCCTTTCCACAGAAGAAACCAGTTAAGAACTTTCGAGATGTTCCCATCTTGGAAGTGTTTGACAACTACAATGGTGAGCCAGATAAGACTGATCTTGAACTCACTTCTTGTTTTGTAATCACTTCCATTATCAGAAATCATAAAGGAGCTTGACGTCCCCATGAACATATGGGAGGAGAACAACTTTATAAACAAATTTTTTGTGGACATCACGCGCTCTGTTCTCAACAACAGAGAGGTGCAGGAGACCCTCTTGCCACCTGGAAAGGATCACTACGATCTTATCATTGTGGAGGCTCTGCGGTCGGATGCCTACTACGGGTTTGCGGCCCACTTCAATGCCCCCATTATTGGCATCTCCACCTTTGGCACCGACTACAACATCGATGAACTGGTTGGCAATGTCTCTCCGCTATCCTACATTCCCCTAGTGACAGCGGGTCTCACCGACCGTATGACTTTCTCGGAGCGGGTGACCAACTTTGTGGACACTTCGATTGCCTGGCTAAACTACAGATATGTCCATATGCCAGAGCACGAAAAATTGTATGCGGAGCACTTCCCTTTGGCCTCGGCAAGGGTTCCACTCTCACAGCTGAACAGGAACTTTTCGCTGGTGCTCCTCAATCAGCACTTCTCGCTGAGCTACCCGCGACCCTACGTTCCGAATATGATTCAAGTTGGAGGCCTGCACATTTCCCACAAGCCAGCTCCTTTGCCCAAGGATATTGAGGACTTCATTCAGGGTGCCGGAGAGCAGGGCGTGATTTACTTTTCCCTTGGCTCGAATGTCAAGAGCAAGGATCTGCCGGCAGACAAAAGGGAAATGATTCTGAGGACCTTCGCTATGCTGCCGCAGCGAGTGCTGTGGAAATTTGAGGAGGATCAGTTGCCGGGAAAACCCCCAAATGTTTTCATTAGCAAGTGGTTTCCCCAGCCCGATATCCTGGCCCATCCGAAGGTGAAGCTGTTCATCACCCATGGCGGCTTGTTGAGCACCATCGAGAGCATCTATCATGGCAAACCCGTTCTGGGGCTACCCTTCTTCTACGATCAGTTCCTGAATGTCAAGCGGGCCACTAAGGCGGGTTTTGGCTTGGGTCTTGATCACAACACAATGACCCAGCAGGAGTTTAGGGAGACCATTGAGCGGCTGCTTAAGGAGCCGTTATTTGCTGAGACGGCCAAACAGATGTCGGATCGGTATCGGGATCAGCCCATGACTCCGCTGGACACGGCCATCTGGTGGACAGAGTATGTACTGCGACACAAGGGAGCGTACCACATGAGAGTGGCTGGCCAGGACCTGGGTTTCTTTGCCTACCACAGCGTGGATGTCATTGGAACCCTCGTGGGTGGAGCCCTTCTTATTCTTGCGATAATCACAGGAATTCTTTGGAAAATTGCAAAGTTAGCTGGAAGTTCTAAGAGGAAGCTAAAGGAGCAGTAAATATATATATATAATATATAAATCGGTGCAGTAATTCAACACAAAAAGTTGTTAACTATTTAAATAAAATTCAATCAGAGAGGAAATACAAGCAACATAGAAAATGAGCCGGCAGATATGTGTTTGTTGATTTACAGCCTACTTTAATAGGGTTCTTTCCCTACTGTGTCTCTCTTTATGGGTTCGAAATGAAAGTTTTTAATTTATTGTCTCAATTCACTAAACACACTTTGTGTTTAATCTTATCGCATCTGGTTGGTGAGCTCCCCGGACTGCACAGTCTTCTGTCTGCGCTCGAGGGCAGCACTTGGCCTGGCCAACTATGTTTACTCCGAGATGGTTCTGCCTGCTGGTGTGTCTCCTGCCTGGCTATCTGGACGCTGCTCGCATCTTGGCCTTGTATCCCATACCGAGTTACTCGCACTACTACCACTCTTTGGCGTATCTTAAAGGATTGGCCTCCGTGGGGCATGAAATAACCTTAGTGAGTCCGTTTTCATTGGAAGAGCCTTTTAATAATATTCGGGAAATTCTTGTTCCGGAACTGATTGACTATAACGATGGTGAGTATAAATCTAAATCTAAACTAATGTTCAAGTGCATTAAAGCAGTGTTTAGAAACATTCCATTTCTTTAATATTTAAATTTTAAGAACACATTGTCTTTAATTAATTCCAGAACTTGTGAAAATTCTAACCATTTCTCTTGGCACTTGGGAATATAATGATTACATCAACAACTGCAACCTGAATCTCGCAAAGAAAGTTCTAAATAATGACGGAGTGCGTCGGGAGATTCTTAAGCCTGGAAAAACACAGTTCGACTTGATTATCATAGATTTGTGGCGGATGGACGCTCTCTATGGCCTGGCAGCCTACTTCGAGGCTCCAATTATCGGAATAGCATCATATGGCATCGACTGGAAGATAGACGAATTGGTTGGCAATACATCCCCTATGTCTTACCTCCAGTCTTCATCAATGAGCTGGCATAATCTGGAGTCCTATACTGGCCGCCTGGCTACTTTGTTGAGCGATACATTTCTTGGGCCAACTGGAGATGGCGGTACGAGGAGAAACACGAGGCATTGTACAGGAAGTATTTCCCGAAAATGGCCGATAAGAAACCTCTATCTGAGATAACCCGAAACTTTGCTCTGGTGCTTGTAAATCAACATTTTACACTGGCACCGCCGCGACCATTGGCTCCAAATGTGATCGAAGTGGGAGGCATGCATATTGATCAGCAACCGATGGCTTTGCCAGACGACTTGGAGGACTTCATCCAAGGCGCTGGCGAGGATGGTGTTATCTTTTTCTCGCTGGGCACCAATGTCAGGGGGCAGGCACTGGCAGAGGATCGACTGAAAGTATTACTGGACACATTTGAGAGTCTGCCACAACGTATTTTATGGAAGTTCCATGACGAGCAACTGACTGGGAAACCCTCAAATGTATTGATTAGGAAATGGTTCCCCCAAAAGGATGTCTTGGCACATGCAAAGGTTAAGCTTTTTATCACCCACGGGGGATTGCAGAGCACCGTGGAGAGTTTACACCATGGCAAGCCCATGCTGGGATTACCCTTCTTCAACGATCAGTTCCGCAACATGGACCATGTCAGTCAGCAGGGTTTGGGTTTGGTTTTAAACTTTACAGAAATGACTACCGACGAGTTTAAGACCACCATTTTACGACTGCTGGGGGAGAAAAGTTTCGATGTTACGGCAAGAACCATAGCAGCTCGATATCGGGATCAACCCACGAAACCTTTGGAAACTGCCATCTGGTGGACTCACTACATCCTGCGGAACAAGGGTGCGGCTTACATGCGAGTAGCTGGCAGGGAATTGGACTTTTTCACTTACCACAACCTGGATGTGCTAGGCACTTTTTTACTAGCCTTCCTTGTTATTTCAGTAATGTGTGTCCTTTGTGTGCTCAAATCACTAAGTATGATCCTGCGAGGAGGAGGAGCTAAAAAGATCCGAAAGCAAAAACTACGTTAATTGAAGAAACAAGGAGTTGTTTTTTTATTTAGTTAATACATTTTATCGGATGTTTTGTGTATTTTGAAAGGCCACATAATTTGTGGCTAATTTCGGACACTTTCGAGTTTAAAATATTTTATTTTGGTTTTTTTTTCTTTAACATATTGTTTAACATTGTTATAATGCAAGCACAGATATTTACTTTTAAAACCTTTAAAATACATATGTAGAAATGCCTAATAAAGTGTTACACAAAACGTAGATCTCTTTCTTTTCTCGAGTCAAACTTAATAGTAATACGAAGTATTTAGGAATCATTAAGATAAATACTGTTTAGAAATTAATTATTATTTTCTCTTCGTGGCATTCAGCTCAAAGAAACTAACTTTGTTTTAAAGAAAAAACTATTTGTAGAACAAAAATGTTTGTTTAAAAGATATTATTATGAGCTTGCTTGTGATAACCATTACCTATTTAATAGTGGCAAAATAAACCGGAAACTGGCTCGGCTTTATCGAAGTCTGGCCAATTTCTGCTCAAATGTGTGCTCGATTTCCACTGCTCGACTTTCACCGCAGATGGCACAGGCCGCGACCAAAATGATGGGGTATTATGATGAGCGTATTTATCATATAACGATGCTCTCTGGTCACACACAAAGCTGCTCGATTGGCGTCCAGTGAATTATGGAATACGCATACAAATATTTGCACGGTGCGTATGTTGGTGCGTATTTATTAACCGCTGCCAATCAGCTGCATACGCTGCGTATGCGTAATATTAAATTGCATGGAGTCACTTCCGCTGGATTGGTTTGGCTCATTTGGGCTCGGCTGCTTTTGGCCGTTTTTGGCCGCATTGCCAAATGCGTAATCAAAAATTCATGAGCTATATAAATGTGGTGTGGCTGCCACTGCCATTAGCCTTCTGTGTGTTTGTGTGTGTGTGTTTTGTGTGTCGGTATGCAAATGTAGATAATTTCATGCGATTTAGGGTTCGACCTGATCCCATCCGATACCCCCCATTCCCGCAGATCCCTTAAAAGTGCCGAGTGTGGTCAAATGGAGGATGCAAGGCAATTTAATGATGTCCTGTTTTGTGGTTCGACGCGTTTTTAATGAGCTGTTGATTATCGATGTTGGCGATATATAGCAAAAACACTTATTGGTTTCTTGATTCCATGCTAAATTCTCAATTTAATTGGCAAAACATAGTCACACAGAGTCACTTCCAACTCATGGAAGCTATTATTTACGCAATGTCAGCAATTCCAATTTGCACTCTCGGAAATGTGTCGAAATATCAGCTCACTTCTCGACTGAATCTCATCTGTGAGTTGTCCCTGCAAATCGGTCGGTTCACTGCATCTCTCGTTTTAGCCAGCTTTTCCTCACGTTTTTTTTACAACAATTTGTGCAGGGTAAAAGTGGAGAAAAGTCGTCCTAAATGGGGAAAAAATATGCAGCTAGTGCCTTGCTCGATGCTCGTTCACCTGACGAAAGTTATGCGCTCAAGCATTTCGTCAGTTTTTTTGTCTTTTAATTTCTGTGCAATGTCAGCCAGGAGATGAGGATGTCATACGCCTTTAAGGTTTCCGATTGGCTGCCATTCCAAGTTGAAATGTCATCCATTTACAATGTATTACAATGATGGCAATTATGTTTTGTGCTTAGATTGGAGTTTATGGAATAAAATTACTAATAGTTCAAATATAAATATTAATTTCTGTGCTTCACCAGTTTATTTTTAATACGAAGTACATTATAAGCAAGGCACTAAGATAATAAGAGGGCTTTACACTATATATTTGTTTGTTATTGCATAACACATATACTCGTATTAGAACTTGAATAAATTTAAACAAATGGAAAAAGTAAAAATTAAATGATAATTAAAAGCTGCTTAATGGAAACAACTCATCCCAAATGTGATATCGATCCAGAAAGATGCCACCAGTTTTTGGTGTCAGATCAGTACCAATTTCCAAATAAGCTTGATTTTCTGTAGAATACCGAGGCCAGTTGAGCTCTTTCAGGTATTCATCGGTCTTGTTGTGGGGATCACTAGTAGAAAATTAAAACAAATTATTATATTATTTGCTTTATTTAAAATAAATACTCACCCTTTTGTAGCAAATTCTATCCACATACGTGTCAAACGCTCTATGATAAAGTTCTCAGGATCTTCTCGTTTTAATAAAGGACTTAGAATTCCAACATGGAACAAATACAAGAGCTCATCATGATGTACGGGACCTACAAATAAAGTAGAACATAACTAAATAATAACCTTGGGACTTAGGATGTGTACTTACCCATGGCCTCTTGGTTATCGGGATTTTTTAGAAAACTATATCTACCCTTGTACCGAAACAGATAGGTGTAAATGGGTGTGTGCGGGGCCATCAGGCGGAGAAACCGATTAAAGGCCACTCCAATCAAGGCATCGCTGAAGAGTTCCCCTAAACCCTTAAGGGACTTCGGGTACTCCAGTTTGTCACGGCTTTCCGGAAGATATTTCTCTCTCAAAACGCGACTAGCAGTTCGCGAGTAGTTCGAGTCACGATCCAAAATTAGAGCAATTGGAGCAAAATGCTCCCAGTCTGTATTGTATTTGCTCACGATGCTTTCATTGCGTAGATCCCCTTAAAGGAAATGAAATAAAATTTATTATTTTATTTAAAAATTAATTAATACTTACAAAATGCCGCAGATTTAAATTCAAACTCTGTGATACCAGTAATAAGAGGCACCTTGTAAAAGTCGCCACGCCGCGCGGTCTTAAAGGGATCCTCAATGAGAAACCGCTCCTGACCAAAGTCCTCTTCCACCACAATCCTCCAGTTGAGCACGGGATTCCAGCCAAACTCAAACATGCCGTTGTAGGTGCTCACATAATCCAAGTAGGGTTTCCTTTTCATACACTCCACCATTTCCTTAACCGGTTCCTGGGGACACTTCAATAGCCTTGCCTGACGCTGGGCCAGCTTAAGGTCATTGCCGTGGTATTTAACGGGTCCATATGGCGAGGCGCTCATGCAGATTCCGCGGTGGAAGAGACCCCGGGACATGGGTGAGATCATGTGCAGGCCAATGCTTATACTGCCCGCACTGTACCCCAGAAGGGTGACACTTCCAGGGTCCCCACCAAAGCGATGAATGTGCTTTTGAATCCAGCGCAGTGCCAGGACCTGATCCTTGAGACCTGCATTTCCGGGAGCCTCTTTGGTACCGGTGGCCAGGAATCCCAAGCTACCCAGCCGATAGTTTAGCGAGACCAGGACACAATCGCGATCCATGAAATGCTCTGGTCCAGCCAAGACTTTGCTCTGTCCGGAGAACACATAAAAGCCACCAGGATGCAGGAAGACGATCACCGGCTTTCGGGCCTTCAAATCCTTTGTGTAAACATTGATGCGCAGACAATCCTCGGAGACGTCGGTCATGTTATCCCAGGGCTGCGGACACATCGGTCCATCTTGGCTGGCATCGAAAGTCTCCGGAGACCAGGCCTTCACGGGCTGCGGATTCACGAAGCGCAACTCGCCCAGGGCCGGCTCTGCATAGCGAATACCCCGAAAGGCATGGAAACTAGTACCCAATCGGGAGGTGAGGTTTACCCCCCGTATGCGTCCCAGATCGGTGTCAACTTCGATGGAAAAAACCGATGAGCTGGCCAGCAGAACCAGCAGTTCCACAACCAAGATCTTGCTCATCTTACTGCACGCTCTTGACTGAGTTGTAAAAGATTCCGTTGGCGTTTTTATAGTAAGCTAAGTGCCTCAAATCGCATCTGGGGGGCTTTACCCAATGATGATTGGGGTCTGACCGGGCATAATAACGAGATCGCTTGGACGCTTTCATACGAACAGATTTATACCTATAGAAGACGTTGCCGAACAGCTGAATAGTCGTTGCAGATAAGAACAAAGGAATGGGAGAGAAAAGGTTTTATTTAAGCATTAAGCAGGTGGTAAAGAAAATATTTTTAAGTCTTATTATTAATCTATACGAGACTGAAAAGCAGGCACAACTAATATTTTGTAAAAGGTTTATTTTTACACTTAGTTCTCGTAATTGTTAACTTGAATCTACTTAAACGTCTCATAATTTATATTCATATAGAAAATTATACTTATTTATAAATTGTGGCAATTTTATTATCTCTCTGAAAATATTCTGAGAGTAAAAAAATATATACTTTTTAGCTTTATTCATGAACGTGTTCTAATTATGTGCCAGGGAGTAAAGTTTAGTTGTTTGCTAAATTTAATTAGTTTCTGTGTCAATGTAGGGAATTTTTCCAATCAAGTTTTTAGTTGACGATATATGTAAATGAAATATATTCAACCACACATTATTTGTACTTTTCCACCGATCAAAATTATTTTAAGTAATTAAACTACAAAAAAATTGGTAAATATAACACATACAGTCAGTAAATTTGGTAATATGAAATGTTTTGGAATACTATTTTAAGACCAATTTTTGGGGTTTTATAATATCAGTCAGAATCACAGAACATAGGGAAGGAGTCATTTCCGACCCTATAAATCATATATATTCTTGATCAGCATCAACAGCCGAGTCGATCTAGCCGTGTCTGGTAGAAAACAAAAATTTAAAATTTTTGTCGAACTTTTTAAGTGGTTAAATGTTAAAGTTGTAAAATAAAAATTTGAAAAAAATTAATTTTAAAATAAATTGAAATTCAGTATGCAGTTTAATTACCATTATAAAAACTAACTCAGATCAGTTTTCCGAATTGAAATTAATGTACTTTTCGCTTAGTTATTATATTTTTAATTTCTAATTTGCCCAATATAAATATTTACAATTTAACACTGTTTTCGTGGTATTTTAATATAAGTCAGAAGCACAAAACAATGTGAAGGAGTCATTTCCGACCCTATAAATCATATATATTCTTGATCAGCATCAACAGCCGAGTCGATCTAGCCGTGTCTGGTAGAAAACAAAAATTTAAAATTTTTGTCGAACTTTTTAAGTGGTTAAATGTTAAAATTGTAAAATAAAAATTTGAAAAAAATTAATTTTAAAATAAATTGAAATTCAGTATGCAGTTTAATTACCATTATAAAAACTAACTCAGAACAGTTTTCCGAATTGAAATTAATGTACTTTTCGCTTAGTTATTATATTTTTAATTTCTAATTTGCCCAATATAAATATTTAAAATTTAACACTGTTTTCGTGGTATTTTAATATAAGTCAGAAGCACAAAACAATGTGAAGGAGTCATTTCCGACCCAATAAATCATATATATTCTTGATCAGCATCAACAGCCGAGTCGATCTAGCCGTGTCTGGTAGAAAACAAAAATTTAAAATTTTTGTCGAACTTTTTAAGTGGTTAAATGTTAAAATTGTAAAATAAAAATTAAAAAAAAATTAGTTTTAAGATAAATTGAAATTCAGTATGCAGTTTAATTACCATTATAAAAACTAACTCAGAACAGTTTTCCGAATTGAAATTAATGTATTTTTCGCTTAGTTATTATATTTTTAATTTCTAATTTGCCCAATATAAATATTTAAAATTTAACACTGCTTTCGTGTTATTTTAATATAAGTCAGAAGCACAAAACAATGTGAAGGAGTCATTTCCGACCCTATAAATCATATATATTCTTGATCAGCATCAACAGCCGAGTCGATCTAGCCGTGTCTGGTAGAATAAAAAAATTTAAAATTATTTTTCAAATTTTTAAGGAATTAAATTGTTAAAATTGAACAAAAAAATTCCTAAAAAATTAATTTGAAAGTAAGTTGAAATTCAGTATGCAGTTTTATTAGCCCTATAAAACCTAACTTAGTTAGCTTTTTAGGTTAGTTATATTATTTTTAAGCTTTAATTTGCCCAAAATTATGTAGGATAAATATTTAAATTTTAATACTCTTTTTTGGGGTTTTATAATATCAGTCAGAAGCACAAAACAATGTGAAGGAGTCATTTCAGACCATATAAATCATATATATTCTTGATCAGCATCAAAAGCCGAGTCGATCTAGCCGTGTCTGGTAGAATAAAAAAATTTTTTTCGAAACTTTTAAGTGATCAATTGTTAAAATTTTAATAAAAAAAATTT
Source organism: Drosophila nikananu (assembly GCA_008042635.1). Classification (NCBI taxonomy): domain Eukaryota; kingdom Metazoa; phylum Arthropoda; class Insecta; order Diptera; family Drosophilidae; genus Drosophila; species Drosophila nikananu. Next base: position 16,472 of record VNJV01005946.1, read on the forward strand.
TTTTGTTGTATAAATTTAAATTTAGTATGCAGCTTTGTTTGCCTTGTAAAAAATAACTCAGAATGCAAATTAATGTATTTTTAGCTTTGTTATTATATTTTAAAGATTTAATTTGGACACAATTATGGAGGATAATATTTAAACCCTCATCTCCCAATATATTTACTCTGCTATTTAAGGCCACAAACGTAGGGGCTCCTTGGCCACACTCTTTTTACTGCAGGCCCGGCATTAAAGCCGTCAACATTTCCGCGACGGACGCTGATTTTCCAGCAGCATGGCCATGGCCCAAAACAGTTTCAATAAGTTGCGCTAAAACTTTTACACGCCTTTTGCCAGCCCAAGGAATCGGGGAAGTGAGCCAGGGAGGCTGGTGGAAACAGGGGGACTGGAAAGGAAAAGGAGGACGGCAAGGAAAATAAAAGCATTTAGCCTCGGGCCTTTTGTGGGAGTGGCAGCGTAAGTGGGCGTGGCTCTCAGTTTGGTTGCTGTTAAAAATTTGAACGCGCTGATGGGCATTTTTACTACTGAAGCGTTAACTATGTGCAACTTGCAACACGAGGGGAAAGCTGCTGGCGCGGGCAGAGAAATGAGGATTGGGCGAAGAAAACTTTGAAACGAATTTGAAATGCCCTACAAAAAAGAGCGAAGAAGTGAATTAACAAACCCTTCATTTGCTTACTATTCAGAGAAAATAATTTTCGAAATAAAGAACATAACATGTGCAATAATTGTAATAATAATATTAAAAATAATAATAAAAATAATGTAAATATTTTCAATATTAATCCTTCAAAATATGGCCTAAATTTTTTATGAATCCTCTAAATCATTAAATTCCTAGAATATTACAAACCTGTAAATCATATAATTCATAAAATATTACAATTTGATTTTTTTCGGATCTCATTTATTTTATTCATTGAGTATTCTTACCTTGAAGGTCTTCAATGACCACATAAATTATATACCTCCCTTAGTTAGGGTGCATAACTATAAAGAGGAATAAAATCAGCAGCGAAACAAAAAAGAAGGGGAAAAAGACAGAATTGTATAGCATTGAAGTATTTTTTCGATACAAGTTCACAATATTTTCCGTTTTAGTTTACAAGTTTCGAGCCGCAGGCTAGAACCAACCGCACAACCCACTGAAAAATCAAATAAAATTTCCAGGAACTTGTCCAAGAATATCAAATAGTTGCAACTAAAATATATAGTGTACTTTTTATTTTACGGAAGACAGAGACTTTTGGTACCAAATTGTCTGTCTTTTATAACTATTTTTAAGGCCTTGAGTCAAAGAAATTAGTTGGGCTTTTCTTAGTATTGAGAGAACTTTCTCAGGACACCAAATAAATACAACATTTTAAATTTTAACCATTTAACCTTACAAATATATTGAGGTCATGGACCCATCAATCACATGTTCTTAATTACGCTTGACCTTCGGCTTTTGTTTGGGAGTGTCCTTCACAAACAATTCCTGCAGGAAACGCCAGACCCTACGTATGAGCAGCATTATGCAGAATATCACGAATGCAATGCCACCGTACAGAACCAACATGGCATCCAGGCTATGATACTGGATGAAATTCAGATCCTGGGAGGCGCTCCTCAAATACTTGGCACCCTTGTGCCGGGACACGTGCTCCACCCAGAACACAGCTCGCTCCAGGGGATTCTGCGGCTGATCCCGATACCTGTCGGACATGTCACGCACCTTCTTGGTGGCCTCCGGATCCTGAATAAGTCGCTGAACGGCCGCCAGGAGCCTGGGTGCAGTCAGGTCTTCGTAGTTCACCGTCGCCCCGTAGCCATTCTGCTCGGCCTTAGCCATGTTCAGGAACTGATCCCCAAAGATGGGGATGCCCACGAAGGGTTTGCGATGGTAAATCGATTCCGTGGTACTCAGAAGACCGCCGTGGGTAATGAAGGCAATCACATTGTCGTGAGCCAGGATATCGTCCTGGGGGAACCAGTCCGAGATTAAGACATTATCAGGTTTACCAGGCATGTTGGGCTCCTCGAACTTCCACAGAACCCGCTGCTTGAGCTGAGCAAAAGTATCGATCAAGGCCTGCCTCTTGTCCAGCGGCAGGGTCTTGCTCTTGATGTTTGACCCCATGGAGAAGTAGATGACTCCATGCTTGGCGCCCTCGATAAATGCCTCGATATCCTTGGGCAGGGGTTGGCGTTTGCGGTTGATATGCATGCCGCCGACTTCGATCATGTTGGGGGAATAGGGACGCGGGAAACTGAGTGAGACATGCTGATTGAGCAGCACCAGGGCAGTGTTCCGGCGCATATCGTAAAAGTCCTGCTTGTTGTTGGGGAAGTACTTCCGGTACATCACCTCTTGTCGCGGCAGATAGATATAGTTGAGGAACAGATACTCATAGGTGAGAAAGGCTAGATTGGCTACGCGCTCCACAAACGACATGTGATCGTTAAACTTGAGTAGGGTATGTGGCACATACGACGGTGGGGAGGGTGTGCCAACCTATGAAGATGCAGAAAAGGCTTAATTAGTCTAAGGAGAACTTAGAACTTGTTTCATCCCTACTCACCAGATCTGTGTTCCAGCTAATGGCGCCAAAGGTGCCCAGTCCTATCAGCGGGGCCTTAAAGTGCTCAGCCAGGCCGAAATGTGCTTCGTTGAGGAAGACCTCACATATCACAGCATCGAAGGTTTGATTCGTTTTCATAAGCTCCACCACGCCGGGATCACTTAGCAAGGTATCGGTTATTTCAATGCCCATTTGATGGAAATCAACGATCTGCTTCATTATCGGGTCCTTGGAGGTCTCCAGCAAGTTGGTTATTCTTCCTGAAATTATTTAAAATGAAATATTATTGAAAAATGCTACCAGCATTTCATCAGAATTGGTCTTAAATATATCACTTCGTAGTTTCCAACCAAGCAAGCTTATCAGAAGTTTGATTAGCAAGCAAGATTATATTTATCAATCGAAGTAGTCCCCTTAAATATTATAAAATGAGTAGAACAATGAACTCGGATTCAGCAGAAAGTAATTTTATTCTTGTAAAAAAAATAAAAAAATAAATAAATCTTTATAAATGCTTAGCTATTCACAAGCCGACTCAGTAAAGCGAACTTTGTACTCTTATTTAATTATGACGTAAAGTCTCGATAAAGTAATGTGGAATATGTAAGCATATATTCGGCAGAAAGTAATTTTATATTTGTATAAACAATTAAAAATAAAAGTAAATCTGTATAAATGCTTAGCTATTCACAAGCCGACTCAGTAAAGCGAACTTTGTACTCTTATTTAATTATGACGTAAAGTATGTATGAGCAATTCATATGTATGGTCAAAATATGACAAGTAAATAAAAATAAATATATACAACAAATATTAGTTAAAGTTATCTAATTTCATCAGCTAAAAGAGCAGAGGCATTAGTTTTTTTTCAACAAAACCCAATCAAATTATATAAACTATATTCCAAATAGCTGAATTATAACTTTAACCTCTCTTAACTTAAATAAACACATGGTGTAAGCTCTAAAAGCTTTTATTATGAGACTTTTGTATTGCGGAGCACAGTTTGTTTACGTTCAGAAAAATTATTACTTGTATAGGAAATTAAATTATAAGTTGGCGTGATAATATTACAGAGAACTACTGCATCTACACAAGTGAATTACACGTAAAAATTTACAGCACATTCATTAGCAACCAAATAAGCATATTGTGTAATTCCGCACTGAGAGATTGAAATGTGACCAAACTCACCCTCCATTTTGGCAATAATGCCTTTGGCCGTCACATCCTTAATGTTTTTAACTGGTTTCTTCAGCTCGAAGGGTGACACAAGGGTGACCTGATGTCCGGCACTGGCTAATCCCTTGGCCAGGGCTGATCCCACATGGTAGTGGGATCGGGCGGCGGTGTGGAGCACCACCAGATAATTGTACGCCGACACGCAGCTCAGCAGGCAGAGCAGCAGTAGGCCCACAAAACTCGTTTGACCACCTGTTGGTTTCATTTTCCCCGTTCTCGGAGTCACAAATGCTTAGCAATTAATTGGACTTAATTGTCATTAGTTGTGAAATACGCTCTTGGTTATTGTTATCAGCGGAGGATATTGTTTCCAGCAGCAGGGCTATCATCGATATTGACGCCTTGGCACCTCGAAATAAACTGAGCTAACCCGGCACTGCGATGAGGTAATTATAGGCGTTGGGTTAGGTCGCAGTGCCGATACTTGGGCTCTCTCACTACCGGTAACCAGTAACTCTATTCTCGCAATAGCGCCATATCTCTATGTTTCCGCAATTCTCTCTCTATCATCGTTACGCAGCCAAAAATGCCGCTTCTGAATTTTTAGGCTGCTCACGATCGGAAATCTATAAAAGGCAGTGTTAGCTTCTCTCTCTCTCGTTCTTATTACTGGTTTTGTTTCGTTTTCCATATTTCTCCTTTGTTTTGTTTTGGCCGCTAACTTTTGATAGATTAAACAAGAATTTTGTTTGGGTTTTTAACGTGTGTATACATTTATGATTATTTTTGTCGTTGATAATCAACTGTCTAGTGTTAGGAGCGTAGTCGTATTACTTTTAAAAGGGTTCGTCTAGGGCCACCATAAAAATAAAATATAATTGTAAGCCCCATTGACCCACTGTGTTTTTTTAGCCACTAAATCTTTATATAACGGATATTATAAAGTTATAACAGATTTGTATATTTTCTTAATTAAGTATTCACAAATTTATTAAGCCCATACTCATTTAATAATATTATTATAGAATGTAAGTGTTTTCATTTATAAAGTAGCTTTGGCTATCTTATGATTGTTAATTTATTAAAAAAAATTGTTTATATGTTTCCCTGCCTTTTTATATTTTGAAAATATTTTTCTATCTTGGCTCTCAAAATTTTAACTCAGAATTTGTTCTCACATTGATTATTTCTACATATTATACATATATATTATACATATTCATATATTTTATCAAATGAAATCATTTATTTTTGCCTGAATTATAGAAAAATCATGCTTGAATTCATAGAAAACGGTAGATAATTCGTATCTGAATGCACAGGTATTTTTATGTGCGAATTCAAGACCATTTGAATTCAGCACGATGAATACCTTTGGGAAAATATTTTTTGGCTCTCTGTTTTTAAATTGTCGATCAATTTGGCAATTATTATTATTTTTAAAATTGTACTCAGTCTACTTCCTTCTTCCTACCTTTCCCCAAGAGATAATGTATACGAATCTTTATTTATTTATTACTGTTTACTTGCGTTATATTTAATTTCGAATTACTAATTAGTGGGGAATACTTTGTTTTTATAGTAGAATCATTAAATCTTTTATCATTTTTAAAATTATAGTTTACATAAAAATAACTAAGTAACAATAAAAGTGTTTTATTTCTTCGATATCTCTTCTAGTTTAATACATATTTTATGCCATTTCTAATTTGTCTTCTGTTTTGCATTTTTCGCTACACAACCTCTCAGCTTAATGGCAACAAATCGGACAAGGAGAACAATTAAAACCAAAACCAAGCTCAAGGTAGCGAAGAACGCGGCCAAAACATCTAAATTGTGGTACTCCACGAAGCTCAGATACTGCGAGCCACTCCTCAGGTACTTGGCTCCCTTCTGCCGTGCCACGTGCTCCACCCAGTAAACAGCCCGCTCAAGAGGTGCCTCCTTCTGATCCCGAAACTGGCTGGACATGGCCTTCACCCTCTGCAAATAGCTGGGATCACTGGTGATCCGTTCGATGGCGGAACGGAATAGAGGCGCTGTGAGTTGACCATATTTTACAGTGATTCCATAGCCCGCTTGCTCAGCACGAGCCATGTTCATGAACTGATCGCCAAAGAAGGGTATTCCCACGACTGGTTTGCCGTGGTAAATGGTCTCCATGGTGCTCAAGAGTCCGCCGTGGGTTATGAAGGCGATCACCCTTTTGTGGGCCAGGATGTCATCTTGTGGGAACCATTTGGATATGAACACGTTCGCAGGCTTGTCGGCAAAGTTTTCATCTTCGTACTTCCAAAGTACTCGGTACTTGAGGCCTCTTAAAGTCTCAACAATGGCCTTTCGTTTCTCCTCCGGCAAATCCTTGCTTTTAAGATTGGAGCCCAAGGAGAAATAGATTACACCGTGCTCGGCATTCTCGATAAATTCCCGAATATCCTCGGGCAGGGGCTTTGGGTCCTTCCGATTTACGTGCATTCCACCGACCTCGATCATGTTGGGCGAATAGGGACGAGGATTGCTGAGTGAAACATGACTGTTCAGCAGGACCAAAGAGGTGCCTCTGCGCATCTCATAAAAGTCCTGCTTATTGTTGGGAAAGTACTTCCGATACAAGGCCTCTTGCCTGGGCAGATTGACCCAATTCTGGTAGATGTATTCATATGCCTGGAATCCTAGATTCTGGGCTCGCTGCCAGAAATCCATGTGGTCGTCGAATGGCAGTAGGCTATGAGGAACATACGATGGAGGAGAGGGGGTGCCAACCAGATCAGTGGTCCAGCCAGTGGCTCCCAAAGTGCTTAGAGAGATCAGCGGTGCCCCAAAGTGTTCCGCAAATCCATAGTGGGCATCGTTCATGAATGTCTCACAGATGACCGCATCGAAGGTTCGGTTTTGCGCCAATAGCTCCAGCACCTCTGGGGCCTCTAGGAGAGCTTCTGTCAGATGCAGTCCCATTTTATGCATGTTGGGGTAGCGCAGAACCAGAGGATTTTTGGCATTTTGTAGAATTCTCGCCTTGTAAACTGAGAAAGAAGAATATTTGAATTAAATGAAGTGTATATTATTATAATATCCATTTACACTGTTTTACTTGCTGATATTTAGACAAGCTCACACACTTTCATTATCAGGAGATGTTCGGATTTTGCCTGACGATAAGACATACGTGACTGATCGGGGAAACTCCTAGATAACACCCGGACTCACTCACCTTCCATTATTTCGATAGTGTTCGGTGTGTCTACGTCTATGAGGTTTTTGATAGGTTTCTTCTGGGGAAATGGTGATATCAGTGTGACCTCATGACCTGCAGCGATCAATCCTTTGGCCAATGCCTCGCCCACAACGTGATGTGACTTGGCGGCGGTGTGCAGCACCATCAAGTAGGAATAGCCATACACTTGACCCACCAAGGCCAAGGTAAGCAGAAAAGCACTGAAATTGTGGAGCCAGCGCATTGTCACAGCACTTTTGAATTTTTAGACCAGACTGAGGAGAGTCAATAAGTTTCGCAGCTAGTTATAGAAGGAGATAAGAACATTTGCCGGTGGTTAAGGTCAGTGATAATTCTACAGCGGTTATAAAAATCAATTTCGTATAGTTTCTAAATAATATATAAATACAACAATATTTAATACGCAGTAGGTGATATTAAATTTAAATATATTGCTTTGATACAATTTGCATTATATATCCGTACAAGTTTGTATTATTAATCAGTGACTCTTGTTCTCTTAAATGTTTTTATCAGAGCTCTTTATGGCAAATGTTTCTCTTAGCTTAAAAGCTTTGAATTGACTCAAACACACCTTTTGTTTGTCAAAGAGAGCAAGGGAAAAATGCGCTCATGGGAGGAACTTAAGTTACTTAATTCAAGTTCTGATTGATCAGCAAACTTAAGCTCTCGACACTACCCTACCAAAGGCTCACTCTCTTCTTAAATAAGCATATTATTTAGTTGTTTACAACACAAAAAATACAAAAAGAAAAGAAAACAGTGCATATGCCAAGAAACATGAACGCTTGTGTTTATAAAAATGCATAATGCGTTATTTAATTTAATCCCACCTTAAGAGCATTCATAAGTCTGTTTCAAGAACTTACACTTTTCCACAATCAAAGCATTATGTTTACCATTTGGCTTGTGTCCAGTCCATGCTGAGCCTCACGCAACTAAGAATTTCACAATAAGCGAGTGAGAAAATACACATATATACCCGGTATCTATCTATATAAATTGTAGCTTGAGTGCGGCAAACATTTTTAGTCTGGTGGAGCAGCGTGCTCAGTTTGGTTCTCGGTGCTGCGTTGGGTGTCTTGATTAAATTTCATCACCATGCGTTTATTTGCCTTGATCTTGGCGCTAATATTTAGCTTGGGATCCTCCAGTGGCTACAATTTCCTCATGATCTTGAACTCTCCCGGCCGTTCGCACTTTAATGTGGGTCACGCCTTAGCTAAGGGATTGGTCCAGGCGGGTCATGAGATCACCGTGGCATCTGTGTTTCCTCTGAAGAAACCCATGCCAGGCTATCATGATATTTATATTCCAAATGTAATAAGTGCGATGAGGGGTGAGTAAAAAATAATTTAGTGATTTAGTTACTTATTTATGTTTTTCGTTTTGTTTTTATCAGGTGACTTGGCCGGCTTATGGGCATCTATTCAGAAACCTGTGACACAGAAACTCATTGATCATTATCAAATGGGTTTTCGGTTGACCAGAGCCCTATTTGAGGAACCCAACTTCCAGGAGCTATTGAAGAGCAACAGTTCTTTTGATGCGGTGATATGTGAGACATTTTATAACGACGCTCACTATGGACTGGCTGAGCACTTCCAGGCGCCACTTATTGGCCTAAGTACCGGCGGTGGACTGACCTTTATTACAGATATGGTAAGTGGTTTTAATCATCGTCACAAATTTCCAAGATTTATGAAATTCTTTTTGGTGAAATTGTTAATTTCCCAATCTTAAATGTAATGTAAAATATTTCTTGTACATTTGTATTAACTTTCTTCCTTCTGTCTCTGCAGGTTGGTTCTCCAGCTCCAGCTTCTTTTGTGCCCCACATAATGTTGCCCTTTAATGATCATATGAGTTTTTTCGAACGCCTTGCTAACGTGGCTTTCTTGGCCTATGAAAGACTACTCCTGGATTATTATTACCTGCCGGGTCAGGAGCAACTATACAAGGAGTTCTTTCCGGACAATAAGCAGAGTTTCTACGAGATGCGCCGGAATGCCTCCCTGGTACTGATCAATCAGCATGTGTCTCTCAGTTTCCCGCGTCCCTATGCGCCCAACATGATCGAGGTGGGTGGCATGCACATCGATGGCAAGCTAAGTCCCCTGCCCGAACGCATCGAGAGGTTCCTCAATGAATCAGAGCATGGAGTCATCTATTTCTCCATGGGTTCCAATCTTAAGAGCAAGGACCTGCCACCGGCAAAGGTTCAAGAGATCCTGAAAGCCTTTAGGGGTCTCAAGCAGCGAGTTCTGTGGAAATTCGAGCAGGAGGATCTACCCAACAAGCCGGATAATGTCTACATTTCCGACTGGTTTCCACAGACCGACATTCTAGCCCATCCGAAGGTTTTGGCCTTTGCCACCCATGGCGGAATGCTGAGCACGACGGAGTCCATCTACCATGGCAAGCCCGTCATCGGTTTGCCCATTTTCAGCGATCAATTCTTCAACATGGCCCATGCCGAACAAACTGGCTACGGCATTATGCTGGACTTTAAGGCGCTGAAGGCCCAGGACTTCCGGGCGGCCATCGAGAGGATAACCAGCGAACCCACATATGCGGAGGTAGTGCGGGGCATGTCCTTTAGGTATCGGGATCAGCAGCACACGTCCTTGGAGAACGCCGTGTACTGGATGGAGCACGTGACCCGCCATGAGGGAGCTGCTTATTTAAAGAGTGCCGCCCAGAGACTGAACTGGTGGCAATACCACAATGTGGATGTCCTGCTTATACTTTTCGGAATTGTTATCTTCGCGTTTATTGGACTGCCATATGCCATTTTGAGGCTAATTAAGAAACTTCTATCGGGGGAAAAGAAAACTCAGGGAGGGAAAGTGAAGAGGAACTAAAGTGTAAATTTGTAAATTAGTCAATTTATTTTTGTATTTTTTAAACCAAATTAAATGTATATTACTTACATGTCATAGTTCGCATCGGTTACACTTTAAATAATAACTATATTGGACTTTGAAAATATAATACAAATGGTTAATTCCTTTTTTTCTTAGATAAAAATTAGTAAAACTAAAAAAATTTGATTTTAAAATTGTATTCATTTTTCTTTCTGGATAAACTCTTACTGTGAGATTAACTATTCAGGTTAACCTCATGGCGCATTGTTGTGTTACGAAAATTTATCTTTTTACTTCAAATTTATATTTTTCCGAACGTTTTTATGCACATATTCATTACTCCCTACAAATTAAGTTTGCAGCAAGCAATTTTAATTGCCAAAAATTTTTGTTTGAGGCCCAGCAGCTTCCATTTCCTCTGGAAACAAATTACTCTGGCCAAAAGTATGCTGCACAGAATTGTTTTCATCTTTTCTAGCCATCGCACAAACAATCGCTAACTTGCTGCGAAAAGTTGAGATGTATTTTCATGGGCTGCCAAAAATACATTTCGCTTTCCTATTATTGGCAATGTTATCAGTGCACACACGTGCCGGCCGCTGATTGATTTCGCCGCGAAACGTGTGGAAAATGTATATATTATATATGGACAATTCTCTGGTGTCGCAAGTGACATTTGTACGCATTCAAACAAACAAGAAAATTTACCAAGACTATGGTTAGCACTTGGTATTAAGGTCAATCTCGAACAATTTTTCGTTTTCAAGATAATTAGAAAAATGTAACGTGTTTGCAAGTGACACAGACGGAAGTCAATTTTTCGCAAACCAGTTCAAGCACTGATTTTAGCGAAACTTGATGAAAGATTTTAATGCAATTCATTTTAATATTTTGTAAATCAATTTAACCTAATAATTTATTTGAGTTGACTTATAAAAAAAAGAAGTAGTTTTTTTAAAGTAAATTTGTATCTGTGTCGCGAGCGACAGGTCGCACGTGACAGAAAATTCTTTACTTACTTTTCGTGATGTTTTTTTACTATTTAGATAAATCAGAAATGTATAAATGTGGTCTCTTTTGACTCTCCCAGTGATGATAGAAAGCAAAAGTCCAAGAATAGTTCCTCTGCTTTGGAGATTTTTGTCAAAACACAACATGATCATTTGTATGGTGTTTTTCATTAAAATGATGGAGAGATAAGAACAGTTGCTTGTGGTTTAGGTCCGTGATAATTCTCCAGCGGTTATAAAAATCAAATTTGTATAGTTTCTATATAAATAATTAAACACAACAATATTTCATTCGCAGTTTGTGATATTAAATTCAAATAAATTACTTGGAGAAAAATTGCATTATATATCCGTACAAGTTTGTATTATTAATCAGTTACTCTTGTTCTCTTAAATGTTTTTATCAATTCTCTTTATGGCAAAGGTTTCTCTTAGCTTACAAGTTTTGAATTGACTCAAACACACGTTTTGTTTGTCAGAGAGAGTGAGGGAAAAATGCACTCATGGGAGGAACTTAAGTTACTTAATTCAAGTTCTCAAAATTAAGCTCTCGACACAACCCTACCAATAACTCACTCTGTTCTTAAATAAACATATTCATTAGTTATTTATAACACAAAAAACACAACAAGAAAAGAAAACATTGCATTTAAGAGCATTCATAAGTCTCTTTCAAGAATTTACACGTTTCCACAATCAAAGCATTATGTTTACCATTTGGCTTGTGTCCAGTCCATGCTGAGCCTCTCGCAACTGAGAATTTCACAATATTCGAGTGAGAATATACACATATACACCCGGTATCTATATAAATTGTAGCTTGAGTGCGGCGAACATTTTTAGTCTGGTGGAGCAGCGTGCTCAGTTTGGTTCTCGGTGCAGCGTTGGGTGTCTTGATTAAATTTCATCACCATGCGTTTATTCGAATTGATCTTGGCGCTAATATTTAGCTTGGGCTCCTCCAGTGGCTACAAGTTCCTGATGATCTTGAACTCTCCCAGCCGTTCGCACTTTAATGTGGGTCACGCCTTAGCCAAGGGATTGGTCCAGGCGGGTCATGAGATTACCGTGGCATCTGTGTTTCCTCTGAAGAAACCCATGCCAGGCTATCATGATATTTATATTCCAAATGTAATAAGTGCGATGAAGGGTGAGTAAATGTCAAGAAAAAATAATTCAGTGATTTAGTTACTTATTTATTATGTTTTCATCAGGTGACTTGGCCGACTTATGGGCATCTATTCAGAAACCTGTGACACAGAAACTCATTGATCATTATCAAATGGGTTTTCGGTTGACCAGGGCCCTGTTTGAGGAACCCAACTTCCAGGAGCTATTGAAGAGCAACAGTTCTTTTGATGCGGTGATATGTGAGACATTTTATAACGACGCTCACTATGGCCTGGCTGAGCACTTCAAGGCGCCACTTATCGGCCTAGGTACCAGTGGTGGACTGACCTTTATTACAGATATGGTAAGTGGTTTTAATCATCGTCACAAATTTCCAAGATTTATGAAATTCTTTCTGGTGAAATGGTTAATTTCCTAATCTTAAATGAAATGTAAGATATTTCCTATAGAATTGTAATAACTTTCTTCCTTCTGTCCCTGCAGATTGGTTCTCCAGCTCCAGCTTCTTTTGTGCCCCACATAATGTTGCCCTTTAATGATCATATGAGTTTTTTCGAACGCCTTGCTAACGTGGCTTTCTTGGCCTATGAAAGACTACTCCTGGATTATTATTACCTGCCGGGTCAGGAGCAACTATACAAGGAGTTCTTTCCGGACAATAAGCAGAGTTTCCACGAGATGCGCCGGAATGCCTCCCTGGTGCTGATCAATCAGCATGTGTCTCTCAGTTTCCCACGTCCCTATGCGCCCAACATGATCGAGGTCGGAGGCATGCACATCGATGGCAAGCTAAGTCCCCTGCCCGAACGCATCGAGAGGTTCCTCAATGAATCAGAGCATGGAGTCATCTATTTCTCCATGGGTTCCAATCTTAAGAGCAAGGACCTGCCACCGGCAAAGGTTAAAGAGATCCTGAAAGCGTTCAGGGGTCTCAAGCAGCGAGTTCTGTGGAAATTCGAGCAGGAGGATCTACCCAACAAGCCGGATAATGTCTACATTTCCGACTGGTTTCCACAGACCGACATTCTAGCCCATCCGAAGGTTTTGGCCTTTGCCACCCATGGCGGAATGCTGAGCACGACGGAGTCCATTTACCATGGCAAGCCCGTGATCGGTTTGCCCATTTTCAGCGATCAATTCTTCAACATGGCCCATGCCGAACAAACTGGCTACGGCATTATGCTGGACTTTAAGGCGCTGAAGGCCCAGGACTTCCGGGCGGCCATCGAGAGGATAACCAGCGAACCCACATATGCGGAGGTAGTGCGGGGCATGTCCTTTAGGTATCGGGATCAGCAGCACACGTCCTTGGAGAACGCCGTGTACTGGGTGGAGCACGTCACCCGCCATGAGGGAGCTGCCTATTTAAAGAGTGCCGCCCAGAGACTGAACTGGTGGCAATACCACAATGTGGATGTCCTGCTTATACTTTTCGGAATTGTTTTCTTCACGTTTATTGGACTGCCATATGCCATTTTGAGGCTAATTAAGAAACTTCTATCGGGGGAAAAGAAAACTCAGGGACGGAAAGTGAAGAGGAACTAAAGTGTAAATATGTGAATTAGTCAAATTATTTTTGTATTTTTTAAACCAAATTAAATGTATATTACTTACATGTCATAGTTCGCATCGGTTACACTTTAAATAATAAAAATCATTTTCTTATTGGCTAAAAATTATTAAAATTAAAAAAAATCGACTTGGATTTTAAAATAGTTTTTATTTTTCTTTCTGGATAAACTCTTACTGTGAGTTTAACTATGAAAATATATCTTTTTACTTCAAATTTATATTTTTCCCAACGTTTTTATGCACATATCCATTACACGCTCTAAAAAGAAAATAATCCCAACAAATTAAGTTCTTCCGTAATATTTCATTGTCTGCAGCAAGCAATTGTAATTGCCAAAAATTTTATTTTGAGGCCCAGCACCTTCCATTGCCATTTCCATTTCCTCTGAAAACAAATTACTCTGGCCAAAAGTATGCTGCACAGAATTGTTTTCATCTTTTCCAGCCATCGCACAAACAATCGCTAACTTGCTGCGAAAAATTGAGATGTATTTTCATGGGCTGCCAAAAATACATTTCGCTTTCCTATTATTGGCAATGTTATCAGTGCACACACGTGCCGGCCGCTGATTGATTTCGCCGCGAAACGAGTGGAAAATATATATTTTTTATATGTATATAAACCAAACGCAAATGACAAAACAAAATTTGAAATGCAGACGACTATGAGGGACAGAAATTTAAATAGGCACTGGAGCATTAAATTAAGCAACAACAACTAGAGCGAAAACAAGAGGAGACACTGTAACGCCCACGACAAAAATAAAATGAAGAAAATAAGAATAGACGAAAAGGAAACCGCTCCGAGGTGCAAAACGGCTGAAATGAAGGAAATGAAATGCCAAAAAGACAAAGTTTCCTCTCCTGCAGCACATACGCGAAATTTTCCGAGTGTGTTAGTACATGGAGAGAAAAAACGGGGAGGCGAGATTGTGCTTAAAAACACTAGGCAAACAATGATATTGATCATTTAAATGTAAGTAAAATCAAAATTGAATGTATACGTATACTTAAAAAATGTGCATTACACCCTCATACGTATTATATATTTTAATGAAGTGTTTTCCTTTAAACCATTTTTATCAGTGGTTGAGTGTGTGCAATGACATTGAAAAGACGCGACGACCAAAGGAGGGACAGGAGAGGGCAAGTGAGGCAGGAAAAATATGGAAAATATACGTAATGTGAGCCAAAAAGTTAGCTATGCACAAAAACTTTTTTGATGGCGCGCTGAAAGTGAAAAGTAAATTTACGCAAAAGTCGCCGAAATGCACAGTAAAGAGATAATAAAAATTGAGAGTTGAGAGTGGGTTTTCTGAGCGGGCGGAAAAGCGGTGTGCTGGCGGAACTTGCAAAAGAATATGAAATGGCAAGAAAAAGCGAAATGAAACGGAAGTTCAAGTTGATTTGTTTGCAGGCAAAGTGGAACTCGGTGCCGCTCGTGCTTTCTGTTTTTTCCTTTTCTCCCACCCCAACGTTTTGCCTCCATTCGCTTTTTCCGCCAACGTCCCACCTTCCCATTCCACACATTGACAGCCATTTTGCGGAAACGGAAGTTGCGTTTCAATCGCACTTCTGATGAAGTTACCAACAACAACACAAACAGCAACGACAGATGGCTGCGAGGGCAAATAAATTTAGCATAACAATGCTGGGCAAATTTATGAATGAGTATGTGTATGGGGACAACGCTGCGTATGCGTATTATGATGATGATTTTGATTCGCATATAATGGGCTTAAATTTTTGTTAATATTTAAATCCTATTTTGGAGCGACTTATTTGGATTTTACATTTTCAAGGACTATTTTGTTTGTATTCTTTAAGAGTGATCGGTTCATAGTAAACCAAATAACTAAAAGTTTATTTAAAGGTTAATAATGTTATTTATTGAGAGATATTAAGTAAAATAATTCTAATGGCGCCATTTGTTTATTAAATCCCAGAAAATATCGTTAATAAAAGTACAGCTATCCAGCAGGAAATATTTATTGTAAATTAATATAAATATACTTTCAAGGTCTCCTGTAAACCCTTTAAATACGTACTTAGTCTTAAAGGTCGTCCCAGCGTGAAATTTGTCACCCTTTTTCCGTCGTTTGTTAAATATCTTGTGTCTCCATGATTCATGCATGTGACGTCTGCGGTCCTTAATGTCGCAGGATCGTAATTAAAAAATGCACTGCGGCGCCGTGGGCATTTTGTTGTTTTTATTTTTGGATGGTTTCACTGATATATCACCCCTCTCTCCCTGCCTCGGCATATGCAGAGATTGCGCTTGAAATGACAGTTGCACTTGCACCATGGCAATGCACCCGAAATGGAAGGACGGGAAGGATACTGGCCGTGGGGTGTGGGAAAATCAGTCGGGGATGGGGCTATGCAGTGGGGAAAATTGATTGCGATTGTTGAGTTGATTGGCAGGCGACACACACACACGCACGCGGACACTCATACATAGATTGACTGCATGCGACACTGGCAAACAAAAGAGCCGTTTTGTGGTTTACATTGTTGTTGCTTGGTTTTTTGCTTTTCTTCGTTCGCCTTGTTAAAGCTTCGTTTTTTGTTTTTGCTTGTCGTTTAAATTAAGTTTGTTGTTTTGCTTTGATTTACAGTTTTTCCCTCTTCGTTTTCGGCATTTTTCAACACGCGAAATTTACAAGATGACAGATAGTTTTCTGCACAGCTTAGAACAACAGCAAAAGTTTGTGTTCGAAATTGTCCTTGCTTTGTTTAACTATTATTTGCAGTAAGAAAACATTTGTTTGCATTGCATTTCTATTTTACAATCTTGGAAAGATAAAATTAGGATTAAAAATGAATTTAAAATTATTACTTTTCTCCTTACTACAAATTGTAAATTACAACAATAAAGGAAGCTAACTTCGGGACGCCGAAGTTTGTATACCCTTGCAGCTTACAATTGGATCATTGGTAGCTTTATAATACAAAGTGGCCACATCTTAAAATATATACGATATTAAAATATATATGTTGAAAAATTAGAAATCGAGTTTTAAATGCAGAAATGTTCTCCATTAAAAAGTAAACCGCACTGAAATCCGTTGAGTTAAAGCCAAATTACGGTCAAAAAAACTCTGAAGGAGTCCTCGATTTTTGAGCCAAAAATGTACCCTTTTTTTTCCACAAAATGAAAGGGGTTACATCTCAAAATTGACAAAAATTGGTTAAAAATTAAGATCGAGTTTTAAATGCAGAAATGTTCTCCATTAAAAACTAAGAAGAAAAAACCAAACCACACTGAAATCCGTTGAGTTTAAGCCAAATTACGATCAAAAAACCACAGAAAAAGTTCGCGATTTTTGAGCCAAAAATGTACCCATTTTTTTCCACAAAATGAAAGGGGTTACATCGTCAAAATTGACAAAAATTGGTTAAAAATTAGAAATCGAGTTTTAAATGCAGAAATGTTCTTCATTAAAAACTAAGAAGAAAAAACCAAACCACACTGAAATCCGTTGAGTTTAAGCCAAATTACGATCAAAAAACCACTGAAAGAGCTCAAGATTTTTGAGCCAAAAATCTACCCATTTAAAAAAAAAAAAAATAATAAAGGGGTTACATCGTCAAAATTGTCAAAAATTTTTTAAAAAATATGTTCTAAAAATGTTCCAATGTTTCCTATAGCAGCTATATGATTTATGATTTATAAATAAACCGAAATTCTAAAATAATACAAAATTACCATATCTAAAATTATATGAAATTTTTTTGAAAATTGGGAAAATAATAATTTTTCCCTTTAAAATTTCCGATCGTTCCTATGGCAGCTTTATGATATAGTCTGCTGATCCGGCCCGATTCGACATATATAGTAGTGAGAGCGTATAGAAGCTTAAAATGTTTATTGTTTCATTTTGAGTTATGTATTTAGTTTTTGTTTTCTACCTACATTTATCCCAAATTTATTGAATCTCTTTTATTTAACCTTGTTAAGAGCTTTATATTATACTTACCAAGATAATATTTCAGATTAGACTTTTACTAAAAAACACAATCATAAAAAACAACCATTAGTATGCTTAAACTTTAAGCTGAAATTCAGCGGCAAGCACAACTTTTCGCATAAAGTCTTTAGCTCGCTTATTATTCATAAATTAACCAATTTAAGTTTAGCTAAACAATCAAATGTTAGTTTAAAACTGCCGGGTTGGCTCTGGGCCAAACACTTTCAGTGTTGTGTGGAATTTACCAATGTTTTTTCAGGGCATGAAATAATTTGATTAAATTGGTCCTGCCTTTGGCGATTGTTTGGAAGTTAATTGTTAGCGCTAGAGGCGCAAAATAAGGTGTAAAATATGTGAGTAAATTACTGTAATTGAAGTTTAAAATCAAGATAGTCCTTTTTCTCTTTGACCGAAAACACAAAAAAGCCATCAAATTATTGTGCCGGCATTATGCCAAAAATATAAAGCTGTCTGACCGGTTATTTTGGCCCGTTCTGCGCCTTGTTTTAAGCCCAATAGCTATGGGTGGACATCAACGGAAAGGAGGCACCTACTCTTTTTTGACAGAGTGTTGTTTTTTGGCTGGCTCCGCTCTTTGAAATATTAAAATTAATAATAAATGTTGACGGCATTCATTTTTTGCTGCTGCTACACAAATATGAAGTCTTCATTAGGGCCAACGCATTTTGCGTTGTCTATATTTTGATGTTACCTCTCTTTTGCTCTCACTCTACCCGGTATACTTACTATAATGGGGAAAAAGGTAACTTGTAAGTAAATTAATAAATGTTAAACTTGTACTTTCCAAATTTAATTTCATATCAGTCACTGCAGCTATGTCTGATATTAATCCTGTATCTTAATTTAAGGTATAATGTTTAAAACATAAAAAAAATATAATTTCTCCATTCAAAATATAACTTTTATAATTTAATATGGTAAACTAAATTTGTCTCTAAATCTGAGATACATATTTTAATTAGAGCTGATTCTTCTTTAGTACTATTACTTCCACCTCGACTGTCTGCCAGCTGACTCCTCGCTCACTCTCTTGGAAAAGCTACTGCTCTTCTGTTTTCCTCTGGTTGTGATTTTTATTTCTTTTGGCAATTTGTGCAGTTTTTGTTTGTTTTTCCCCTCTTCTACCGTTTTAACTCGCATTTGCTTCGTTTTTCTGCTAAATTAAATTTTATTTAACTGTTATGCATGAAATTGGTTACAGTTTTTATTTCCATGATGCTTTTGTCTGCGCTCCCATACACACGCACACAAAATGGCCGCTAATTTCTTTTTAAATTATTTAACAATTTTCGAGTGCCATTTTCCAGTCGTTGTTCCTGTTGTTGTCCTTGCCAGAACAATCTAATTAGACGGCGGCAGAGGAACAACAAGAAGAACGATAATAACGATGACGACGCCGATTTGTTTTATGCCAATTTACTTGGCAACATTTGTCGTTAATGCGACTGCCAAGAAATTTGGCACCGATTCAAGCCGGGAATTGCAAGAGCCGGAAGTCCTGTCTTATAGTATCTGGCATAATTGGCTAAAAATACATAAATTTAGGTGGATAAATGGTTGTGAGCAATGGAAAATTTGTTTTTCACAGGAATGAGTAATGCTTATACCCGATGAAAGTTATAATAAATACTTAGTAGATTACAGAAGTAAGGAGGATTTTTAAAAGCGGTCAACTTAACCTTTTTTTGGAAATATCTTTGCCTTTTATCGATGCTTGCATTTGGAAAAAAGGCACAGTGTTTTATTTTTTCTTTAGTAAACTCAATATCTACATTGTTTATACAGATACATATTTATATTGGAAATGTATGTTAATTTAAAAAAATCGGGTTGTTGTTTTAAAAATTCCCAGGCCCAGAGTAAATGTAAATGAGCAAATATTATTGACTTGAAAGATATACAAGCTGTGTTGCCTTGTTCTTGTGGTTGATGATCCGTGAGTATATGTAATGAAAATCCCAACAAAATCTGTGCAAAAAGTGCAGAAAATAATTTCTTTAAAAGTCAGAATATAATGAAATTACAATGGCTTGCGGCTTTAAGGGCCTGCTGGCTGATTGGATCGCTGCAAGAAAAAAGCAGAGAAGACCTCAATTGGCAATTAAAGCGCATCAACATTAATGTCTGGCAGCCTGATAATAATGATTATAACGAGACGTCGAGCACGTATTTTCCCTTGAAAAGACGGGAAAAAGCGGAAAAAACCGAGTATTTTACTCAGGGCGCCGACATGTGGTCATTGTTGTTGCCCGTGACGTCTGATGGTAAATTAAAAAGCATAAAGGCTCTCTTGACAGGCAACTGCATCCAAAGGAGCGAGCAAAGGAGGCGAGAAAAAAGGACGAATTCTTGGCCTGCAGGAGAGCAACAACAACAAGAACAATCAAATTTATGCACGACTTGCATATTAAACGTGTGTTAATTTTAGAGCAGTCAGCAGCCATCCTGGCAACCCACTGGCACTGCCGGCAGGAGGTCCTGCTATCTATCCCCCCTTGCATTGGAATGACAGGCTGCGGTCAACGCCATTTGCTTTTGTTGTTAAGAACCAGGAGAGGGAAAATAATTGTGGCCGGGGGAGTAAGAGAGCTCACAAGTGAGTGCCACTCGTTGATCTCTCTCCCCCTTTCTCCCAGGGCATCCCTCGCTGAGCCATGCAATTTTCCAGTTGAAAGGCTTAGAACTAAATTAAACTTTATGACTTGGCAAAGAGCAACAGGATTTGCGTCAACTACAAAAAGGATTACACGCTGTCCCTCCCTCTCACGGGACGCTGCAGCAGCTTCCAACGAATATGAAGAATAATGTTTCGGCTTCCCTTAAGGGGATCAATATACTCTAAGGGATTCGCCAAAGGACTACAGCGCAATGGATAACTTGGGTTGTGTATGAGGATAAATATTTAAATAAAGACTCTTAATGAATGTATTCCCTTTGTAATATATGTGGTCTTAGCGATTAATTGTTTGGATAAATTAAAAGGTGCATTAAGAAGTGCATTTCTAATGTAATCGTTTAGGTTACATTATTTCCATTTAAAAATACAAAAGTGAGGCTAAACATATGTTATGTTATTAATATCAGCAAAAAAAAAACTCATCATAACTCTTTTTACTGACTGACCACCTCTTACTTAGGAATATATTTTACTATTCCTATATAATATTATATAATAAGAAGTTGATGTATAATAAAGCCACAATATCTTAACTTTGGTTGGCCTACCCTACCAACCAACCAAATAAAAGAAGGTAACATGTTTTCTTCTTTATAAAATATATCCTTTTATATAATAGTCTTTAAAAAATCTACATATTATATGGTACATTCTCCAGAAAAATGTATTTAATAACCACTTATAACACCAAGTTAGAGCATATTGAAGTTGCCTGCGTGACCGAATCGGAGGACAACGGCGAATCTGTTAAGCACAAACAAAGCAAGAAGCGTACGTATAAATGTAATGAGTCTAAGTGGCAGAGACAGAAATTGTCTGACATTTTATTGAGCAAATATTAAAAATATTACGAATCGTTGACTATTAGGAGCAGCCGTCGCTCCCCATCTGCAGGCCAGGCACAAACACAAATACCACTTATGGGGATATCTTCGGAGTTTGCGCCCGGCTGTTTGTGCAGCTACGAATCTCCACAGATAGCCAACTTAATGTAATGACCGAAAAGAAATCCGAGCTCACAAACATTTACACAGCTCCGGGGTCCATGGTTCCTGGTGGTGCTTGTCCTTGTCCGCTGGCTGGACATGTGTTTCCAATGGTTTTCCCAGCTTTTCCTTGGTTCTCCCCTTGATTTTCTTGCTCGTTTTTGTTTGGGCCACCAGCCCGGGCCATTTAAAAACGCACAAAACTTGGCGCTGGGTGAAAACAAACTTTTTCATCGAGGAGCAAAAAAAAAAAATAAGAGGAAACCCAGCTGGGGGGATGCTTTTCCTTTAGTGGCTGCCGATGCAGTTGCAGCGTTTATTTGATTTTTACACACCGATTTTGAGCTATTCTCTTATTAGATTTTTCATGTTGGTTTTTTTCCTTTTCCCTTTTGCTGGCTTTTCGCACTTCTTATTTTAGAGTTTTTTTTTTTTTTTGTGGTTTTTGTTGTCAGTTGTGAATTTGTAAGATTTGATTTTGAAAGTGGCCAGATAAAAAGAGACCGGACGGGGTAAAACGAATTGAAAATAGCCAAATGGTTAAAAAGATTAGAAGCTGCAGAACGGGGTGAAAGAGTTTGGGGTAGAAGCAATTTCCCGACGATTCTCTTTTTACAGATGAAAAGTGACAGATAAGTTGCCGTCATTGAAGCTAAAGGGTTTGGGGTACACCAAAGTTTGGCGATATGTTTTTGGATAAGTCTGGTCTGGCTGCAGTAGGAATTGGATGTCAAAGGCATTGAGAACAGAATGAAACTATTTGGAATTTGTTTAACAATTAATATGAATTCTTGAATGACAAGCTAGTAAAGTCAGAAATGTAAGTACCTAAGCAGTAATTGAATAGCTTACAGAAAGCCAACTTTAAAAGTCAATTCCCTTAAACCCTCATAAATGCTTTCTAAGCTGCCTTAAAAAACGCCTCAAATCTGAAGTCAATCGTTTAGTGTTCATCGCATCGTTTGAAAATATTCCATCTGTATGTAGTATTTATATAGCAATGCCCGCCAAGCACGAGCATAAATCTCGGGGTGTAAAGTATTCTCGGTCTGAGCATCTGCGCTGGCAAATTTAAAGCCATTACACTAATAAATAATCTGCCACAAATTTAGCACATTGCCATCGATATAATACAGCAGCTTCAGCGCCGCTTCAGCGGCAGGAGCCACGACCACAGAGCTTTTCGCTAAAGACACGCCCACAGACAAATCCGAAACCGAATCCGAATCCAAATCGCATAACCCCCCGCGCATACACACACATGCTTCATGAGTATGTTTATGCCGAAGGATGAGCAGGATGCCAGGGCTCAAGGAGGTTTATGCCAAGTGCTGAAGGGAGCCAGGAAAAAATTCATATGTCTGCTACTGCCACTGCTACTGCTTTCAATTGCTTTTGGACGAGTTCCCGGACGACGACGTAAAGGGGGCAGGAGTGTTGGCCACCATCATCGATGGCTGCTTTCAATATCTAATAATATTGCGCATACGCCACGTTGCGAGATTTCAGTCCGCAGCTTCCACAGTTGATGCCGCTGAAGCTGTTGCTGGTTCACTTACGTCGAGTGCGTGTTGGCGCAATAATCAACAGTTATATTATGAATGCACAAACACATCGACCACAGTCGAGGTCAAGGAAATAGGGAGTTTTAAGGAGAGTTTTTGCAGTCCAGTTAGGCGAAGTAAGGCATTTGTCTTAAGTTGTAAAATCAAGATTATGGTTTATAAGTTTTAAAAGGTTTATGCGTTTACTTAACTAATCTTTTTAAATTAAATATTTCACTTGCAGAATATAAATATTAAATAATTACAATGTACAACTAGGTTCTGACCACAATTGTAACATCACAAACACATGGCATGTTCATAATGCGCTTCTTGAACCCCTTTGGAAAGGGAAAGGAGTACACCGACCAAACAATGTGGCACAAACACACACCCACATATGACACTCCATCTAAGTGATACGATAAATTCGGGATTTTCTTTGCATTATGTGCAGATTTAGCAGATTTTCCTTTGCCACATCCAAAACTGGTTCCCCCTTCAGTTGAAAACTTTTTTAATAATAAATAAAAGTGCTTAACTTAATTCGTGCTTCTCTCTTTCGCTCTGTATGCTCTGTGGATTTTCCGCTTGTTTTTCCTCATTTTATTTGTTTCTTTGATTTGACACGCCCCCAATGCTGCCTCGCCCCTCTCCTCTCGGCGAACACAATGTGTGGAAATAATTTTTCGATTATTGTCAAGTTTTGCTTTATTTTCCTACCCGCTCGCTCTATCGCTTGGGATTTTTCCTCTATTTTTCGTGTGGCATTTGTGGCTGTTTACCTCGCCAGCGGCCAAAATGCAATTTATGTGCTGAGCGCGAGTTTCGTTCGGTATGGCTTTGGCTTTCATTTTATTTTCGCTCGCCATTCGCTTGTTTGTGTTTCTTCTTTCAATTTTTCTTTATTTTCCGAGGTTTGCTTTTATTTTAGATGCTCTCGCTCGTGTTAGGTTATTGGCAGTTGTCATTTGTGTGTGATTTACGTTTATCGCTTCGAGTCAAGCGTGTAATTTTCTTATTGCAGCTGACAAATGGGGAGGTAATTTTCAGTGGGACGATATTCGGTGGTTTCATTATGTGGTTTTTGGCGACTTCAAGAGCTTTGTACTGAAAAAAAACAACTTAAAAAATGGTCGCCATTGTCTTGCTTTCAGGGAATGTTTTATTTTATTTTATTAAGACCAGGGACGGATTACCTTTTCTAAGTTTTAATTGGGTTTACGAATATGTAATAAGACGTTCATCTTTACAATGGTAAAGTTAGACTTTGACTAGCATAAAGTTGAGAATTTACTAAAATTAATAAATGTATGCAATGATTCTGATTTTCTTATTAAATTATACAACTTTGAGGCAGCTTAATATAGAAACACATTTAAAATAATTGGATTTATGTCACATAACTAAAGGCGAATTTTTCTCAACCTTCACAGAGCTTAACAGATTATAAATTTATAAATATAAAATATCGAAAGCCACCAATCAATCAAGAAAAATATATTTATAAATTGGTATTTTCAAGCCTTGGCAAAAAGGTCACATTCTAGGGCTTAAACATTTTCCTTCAATTTACATTTTCCTCTACATTCTTACGATTTAATAACCTTTCTGACATACTTGCAATTTCCATTGCGAGCGTTGAGAAAAATTCACTTCAATTGAAAAATCCATTATTACCCAGCCAAGCAAATGGAAAATGGGAAAATAGCATGCACATGTGCACGTGTGTGTGTGTTGCCATAAAAATGGCTTGAATGTTTCCGTTTTCATCGCTCTTTATATATCAATGAATTCGTCCTAGATGTGTCTACGCATTGACAAAACATTTTCCAAAAAGCAATTAAAATTTTAATAAAATAAACTAAGCAAGGAAAAGCAAGGGAGCTGCAGACATGAATGATACCTAGATGGGAGATGTGGAAAAGCTTCGATACAATAGATGACATTAAAAATCCATACAAAAGATAAACACATTTTTCTGCTTGCTCAGGGCAATACATACATCGAAGAGAGGAGCATGGAGAAAAGATTAAATTCACTTAAGTGCAAAGTATGCAAATGACAAACCGAGAAAGGGGGCGATAAAGAGTGAGGGGGGCGAGAGCGGGGCTTTGGGGCAGATCCGACGTATATGAAGTGCCTGGCATGCCACACACAACCACATGCCTGCATTTGAAGCCAGAAATATTGTAAATTCAAATTGAAATGCATGTGTGACATTTGCCGTGCACTCACCCACAGAGGCAGAGGGAGCAAGAGTGGGAGATGGGGAAGGAGACGGTGGCAGTAGAAGCCAAAGCGGAAGAGGGCAGCAGGAGATCTAGCAGATACAAATGCTAGCTGGCAGAGCGAGGATACAAAGGAGTCCTGCCTTCCTGCCTGCCTGCCTGCCTGACAAAATTGAATGCAATTTGACAAAAATCATAGTCTATAATTTCGGACCTCCAGCGCAGCTGACTTCTTAGCAACTGGACCCAGCCTAGGTCTTCTGTGCCCTTAGCTTCTCGTACTGCTTCCCTGTGCCACTTTTGTGTCACACACATCCCTACCATTACGAGTTAATAATTGAACATTTTTGGTTTTAGGCAGAGCTAAATTGCTATCATTTTTTCTGGGTCTTTTTGATTGGGGAGCTGTGGCTTCTTTTGGGTTTACAGTGCGTTTTACAACCTATTTTCACCAGCAAAATTGAAATTTTATTTATTTATATAAAAATATTATTATTTTTAGACTGATTTTAAATATACCAAGATTAAGAAGTAATAAGTTTACCACATTTCTACATTTAATTTTAATTTTATTTAACTCAAAATTAGGCTAGAAAAAAAAACTTACAGAAAATATAAATATATTATAAATAATAATTATTGTTGAAATTGTTGTTAGTTAAATTGTAAGTAGGTTGCTGTAAGTTTAATTTTAAGTCACCAAAATCAGGATACAACTATACCTATAAATAACTACTTATATATTGTATCATGCTCCATTGTCGTTTCACCGAATTTTGACTTGAGAATTCCTAAAGCACTATGCGCATCTGAGTTTCAGGTTAACACGCAGTGACTCTATAATTTCAAAACGCACTGTAATGCCACATGCACCGCATTCATGACCCGTTCATTCTGTCGGAGGCTGTGCAAATATTGCCGCAAAAAGCAGTGGCAGCTCGCAGAGCGGGACAGATACAGATATACAAACATATGTATATAGACATTTTTGTGTTTGCTCGTTGAACTTGTGCACTCTGGCTTCAACGTCTCTCTCTCTCTGTCTCTGTCTCCCTCTTGTTCCTACTCGACTCTATGGCCATCTCTCTTCCTTCTTATGTCTCTTTCCCTGGGTGCACTCCCTCTATCTCTCTCTCTGGATTTTGTGAATGACTTTTTGGCACTAATTAAAAGTAGCAAATAATTTTCTTTGCCAACTCACATATTCCCCCCGCCCTCAATCACACACACTTACGCACCCGCACACACACACACACTAGCAGGTCGAGTGCGGGAAAAAGAGGGAAAATGCAAATATGGCACAGCCTCGGCTCCAAAAATCCCCTTTCGCCCACCGCCCACCGCCCCTGTGACAATGACAATGCATGTGACAGTTTCGGTTGGCACCGTTGATAAGCGTCGCTTATTGTGCCTCTCTCTCTCGCCGCCATTCACCCTCTCTGCATCCCGCTCCCTCTCTCTCTTTATCCCATTTGACAAAAAAGTTGGGCAGCTTAAGTCGGAAAATTTATTATTATTTTTCTGCATTGCAGGCTGTGTGCAATTTTAAATGGATTTTAATTAGTTTAGAATTATTTCGGTTTTGGCTCTTTGGCATTGCATGTGCCATTTTGGCATTAAACTTTTGCCCATTATAGTATCCTGTGGTTTATGTAAAGTCGGGCTATTTTAGCAGAATAATAGATTACGGAGATATTCACAATAATTAAGTTTGTCTATTTAAAAAGTCAAAGAGAATCTTTGCATGGAAGCTATGATTTTTGTGATTTACGTTTTGTTATGCTAATGAGAATAAACGTACATATATGAAATAATTAATTAGTGTTATGTGGATGCTTATGTTATGTTTAAATGATTCTCTAATTGTTTTACTAACTAGTTCCTCTAACTTATTCAAAATTGTATTCAGCTTTTTCTTATTTTTAGGTTTTAGGTACTTTTAAAATTAAACAGCATATAGACAATTGTGACCTTATTGGAAATGTCCTTTCAAAGCTCTATTAAATGAGTTAATGCAGTGTCATAAGGCCCAACAGAATCAGTATAGAAATACAATTTATTAATAATTTTTAAAATGTAATATGTTCGAATTCTCGAGCTCGGAGTTGTTTCTATTTACATTCTTCTCCCCCGCCGGATGCTTGCTCCTTCATTAAGTTCAAGGCACTGCCGGCCTGGAACCAAAGAATCTGGCCTTCGTTGAAGGAGTGGTTCAGTTGGATCTTATCCGAGCTACCGTTGTTCTTGATCTCGCAATCCACGGGTTTTCCGGGTGCAAGGTCCTTCAAGTTCAGCAGCGACAACTTGCTCGAGGGCTGGATCTTATCGTAGTCACCCGGATTGGCGAATGTCAGGGCCAGCATGCCCTGTTTCTTGAGGTTCGTCTCATGGATGCGAGCGAAGGACTTGACGATGATGGCCACGCCACCCAAATGTCGAGGCTCCAGAGCAGCGTGCTCCCGGGAAGAGCCCTCGCCGTAGTTGTCCTCGCCCACGGCGCACCACTTGATTTTGTTGGCCTTGTAATCCCGAGCTACTGCGGGAACGGCATCGAATTCACCAGTTTTCTGGTTCTTGACTTTGTTCATCTCATCATTCTCGGCATTGGTGGCTCCAATAAACAGATTATTCGATATATTGTCCAAATGACCGCGGTACTTGAGCCAGGGTCCGGCGGCACTTATGTGATCCGTAGTGCACTTGCCCTTGATCTTGATCAGAACGGCCATATCAACGTAGTCATTACCGTCCCATTTCTCGAATGGTTCCAGGATCTGCAGGCGCTCCGATTTGGGATCCACATTGACCTTGATACTATCACCATCCGCCGGTGGAGCCTGATAGGTGTCCTCTCCGGGATCAAAGCCTTTTGATGGCAGCTCAGCGCCTGTGGGCGGCTTCAATTTAAATGTTTTGCCGTCCTTTCCCTCAAGTACGTCGCTAACAGGATTGAAATCGAGGCGTCCGGCGATGGCCAAAGCGGTAACCATTTCCGGACTGGTAACAAAACAATGTGTGGCCGGATTTGCATCATTGCGGCCGGTGAAGTTACGATTATAGGACGTCACAATTGTGTTCTTTTCCCCCATTTTGACATCCTTGCGATCCCATTGCCCGATACACGGGCCGCAGGCATTGGCCAGCACTGTGCCGCCGAATTGCTCCAAAACTTCGATGATGCCATCCCTCGCAATGGTGGCACGAATCTGCTCGGATCCGGGGGTGACATTAAAGGGTACGCAAGCCTTGAGGCCATGGCTAAGAGCATCGTTGGCTATGCTGGCACAGCGGCCCATGTCCTCGTATGAGGAATTCGTGCACGAACCGATGAGGGCCACCTTGATGTCCATGGGATACTTATTTTTTTCAGAATCTTCGCCCAGCTTGCTGATGGGATGGGCCAAATCGGGTGTAAATGGACCGTTCACCAGGGGCTCCAAGGTATCCAGGTTGATCTCGATGACCTGATCGTACTTGCAGCCCTCGTCGGCAATGAACATCTTTTCATATTTTTTGGCCTCCTCAGCGATAGCTCCCCTCCCGGTGGCTCCCAAGTAGGTGGTCATGCGATCGTTGAACGGGAACAACGATGTGGTAGCTCCGATCTCCGCACCCATGTTGCAAATGGTAGCCATGCCGGTGCAGGATATCGACTCCACGCCAGGTCCATGGTACTCTACAATGGCACCCGTTCCTCCCTTGACCGTCAGGATCTCTGCTAGCTTGAGTATAACGTCCTTGGATGAGGTCCATCCGCTGATCTTGCCCGTGAGCTTGACACCAATCACAGTCGGACACTTGAGCTCCCAGGGTATGTTGGCCATAACATCTACGGCATCGGCACCGCCGACTCCAATGCACAGACACCCCAAGCCGCCGCCATTTGGGGTGTGGGAATCGGTTCCGATCATCAGCAGGCCCGGATAGGCGTAGTTCTCGAGGATAATCTGATGGATAATGCCACTGCCGGGTTTCCAGAAGCCCAGGCCATACTTCGCGCACGCGGAGGATAAGAAATCGAAGACCTCCTTGTTGAGATCCTTCGCCCTGGCCAAGTCCTTTTCGCCGTTCACCTGGGCCTCGATCAAGTGATCACAGTGTACGGTTGACGGAACGGCCACTTTCTTCAGACCGGAGGAGATGAACTGGAGGAGAGCCATCTGGGCGGTGGCGTCTTGCAGGGCCACTCGATCCGGACGCAGTTTCAGATAGGATTTTCCCCGTTCAATTTCTTGCTTATCCGGCTCATCCAAGTGGGAGTACAGGATCTTTTCCGACAGTGTCATGGGTCGATTCAGACGACCAGTAACTTTCTCCAGAGTTTCCTGCAACCTTTTGTAGGGCAGAAATTGATCGGCCTCGAAGTTGGACACCGCCACCTTGCAGCTGCGCGGATATCGAGCCGCGTGGAAACGCCGGACCATGGATCCCGCCAAGCAAATATACCTCTGTGTTCGCTGCGCCATCGCAATGTACCTTAGAATGTTGTCCAATATTTGTATATAAGATATTGTTTGTGTGGCTTGTTGTGTCAGAGAGAATAGTTCCGATCTCGTTGAGTTTATAATATTGGCTCCTTTGATTTCTTCAAGTGCTACATATACTACAAACTGATTGATACTTCACATGTGCATATGCGTCTACTTGAAACTAGATAATTAGGATTTAATTACTTCAGCAAATGCGATGGAACCTGGAGTAAGTACACGCCTAATCCCAGCTATTAATTAAACACACGCCCCCACTCGTGGTGACCTGGTGCACTCATATTTATTGGGTTAGCTCATTGTTCCGTGCTTATTTGATGCGAGCCAACAGATGCAGATACAAAGTGAGATCCCTGGGAGAGGTGAGTGCACACGTCAGCGGAATTGATGTTGCAAGTGAATCAGGGCTGTGGGAGGTGCGGAGCCATCGATGGCATAGGCCAACTGACAGATAACTAGGGGCGAGAGTAGAGGAGGCGACGAGGACGAGGACGAGGACGAGGACAAGGACTAGCAAACTGGACGAGTGACAAACAGATGGACAAGGGATGCCAGGATGCCAGGATACCAGGATGCCCAGAATGCAAGCTGGCTACAAAAGTGTCAACTGCAAGTGAGGCGGGCGACAGTCGCCCGGTGGACACTGGGCATCCTGCATCCTTCTGTGATTGTGTTTGGTTTGCTGGCAGCGTGTCATAATGGACGATGTGGGACAGCGGACAGGGGACTCACGATTCAGTTGCCGGGGGACAGCGGTAGTTGGCTGCACCACATTCAATTGAAATCGACGTGGCTGTAGGCCACAATGCCTCGATCCTCCAGTCCTCCTGCCCAAGCTGATGGCTTCAGCTCACGGTAATGTCGCCCTTCACCATCGCTGCCACCATTTCCTGCCCTTGGCATCGTTGTGCCTCATAAGTATGAGGCGGGGGCGACGTAACGATACCAAAAATTGATTGGCAACTACTTGACACACACTCTCTGGACCGCAAAACCTTTTTCCGCTGTCAGTAGCACCTTACACTACAAAAACGTGTGGAACTTAAAACACCCAATGGCAAAGGGAGTCTTTTATGTTTACAGTGTTAATGCTGTTTGTTCTTGATCAGCATCACTGGGAAGTCGATCTAGTTATGAGTGTCTACCTTCTAGATAGACGATAAATATAAACAAAAAATTAAATAACTCTAAAATATTTACAACCACAACAACTGTACTAACTTTATGCTTTAAGAAACTATCTCTAAGATCACCCATTTATATTAAGCAATATTTAAAACAAGGAATAAATGGAAGAGATTCATAATCTCTTAAACATTTTATCTTCAATTGTCCATTTGCAGATATTTTCTGCTGTCCATATGCATCATCCATAAATCGAAGAAGTTCACTACTGGTTTAAATGGTATTAATTTACTTAGAATATACCTACAAAAATAATAAATTAAAAATAAAATTTATATATTCTTAAAGTGCATTCCCCATTGGCAGTTTGTTGGAAAAGCAAACGTTGATTATGACTCTGTATAATTGATGATGTATTGATGCTTGTTCCGCTTTCAGCAACATCGAATTTCATTTTAGAAAATATCCAGCTATCCTGAGCTGAGCGAAGAGTGTTGGGTCAATTTGATTTTGCGACTGAAAATGTCAAGGTTGTGCAAGTTTCATCTCAAACACATGGTCATTCAGTTCGTTTCGCTGTCATTTGCCATCGCATATTAGATTTGCAATCCCGTGCCCCCGTGTCACCCCCCAGGCACCATTTGCTCCTCCCCCTCTCACTCTCTCGGAAAAGGAAAATGCAATTAGCTTAAATATATTTGCGTTTGTCCAGTGGCCTTGGGTGGAAAACGGTTGGAGTCAAACTGCTGGCGATACTCATTCGCATTCGCAATTGCTTAAATTATGGGCAAGAGAGCTCTCAAACTTCCACCATAAATAATGAAAACTTATGTCCAAAAATTGAGAACAGCGGCAAACAGAAAGAAATGGTATGAACATCTAGACTGGGTTATTACACGTGGTTGGGGAAATCCCGATTACTGGAGTTTAGGAATTGGAATATGCCTACTTCGTAATATAATAAATTTATTCTGACTAGGAGTAGCCTAAATCAGAGTTTGTTGTTTTTATGTATGTATGTACTTTTATGTACTATAATTCCATCCAGAATAAGAACTACAAGTATATTGAATAATGATTACATATTGCTTAAAATATTATTGTTTTTGTATAATATTCAGATATATTACGGGAGATGTGGTAGTGTGGAACCTTGATTTTCCAATTGTTTTCTCATAGATATCCTTCCTTGCCTTCCCAATTGTCGTATAGTAATGCTTTTGAAAAATACACCCCACTAACCGGCACGCTTCAAAGTTTCTTATACTTTAGTGACTTGTAGTCTGATTGGGCGAATGCCCGAAAATTGCCGGCGAAATTTATGTACTGTCCGGAGAAAGGGTGGGTGAAAGTATGGCCATATGTAGAGCTGATCCTGGGAACCATCCAGAAGCAGGGGCAGCAGTAGGTGTGGCTGCTGTGGTGGCCGTGGCCAAAGTTGCAACAAAACTGAAACTTTGGACTGGCAAAAATTTTTAATCCTCGCTGTCTTCTTCTCCTTTTATTATTCCCAGCTTTTTCCCACTCTTTTTTTTATATATTTTTTTTTTGTTGGGGGTTGAGGGTGGTGCCGGGTGAACAATACGTTGGTTGTTTTTGCAGTGAGCTTCGGCACAGCTTGCGGTAAAACTTTTCAATAATATTCCCAAAAGTCCAGTCCAGACGCCGATGAACAGGAAGGCCAGAGAGAGAGAGAGAGAGAGAGAGAAGAATGAGAGAGAGATAGAGACAGAGGCACCAGAGCTCCGGAGTGCCCAGTGGCAGTGGCAGCGGAAGTGCCGCCATAGTTTGCCATCTAGCCGGGTATAGCACAGTTTTTGGCGCACTGGCAGCAATATTGCAAGAACACCCAAAAAAAAATTGCTCACATTTGGCAGCCTGTTCCGAGAAGTGCTTACACTTGGTTAAACTCTAATAGAACATTTATTAACTTGCATTTATAGACTGAAAGGCTAAATAAGCTAATTGATGCGATTAGCTTTCACATTTATTTAATGCAATTTAAAAGTTATTTATTGGCTTTATTATTGTTTAATCACTCTGATTGTCGCATTGCCGCTGTTGATTAAACAAATTAATGATACCGCTTGCTTTTTCTATTTTTCAATAAATATTGCATTGTCATAAATTTGATTAGAAATCTTTAGATAAATTTAAATCTATTAGGATATGGATAAAATATGTTATGTGCACCCACAATAGATCTAACATCTGGTCGCAGTGCAACAAGGCCATTGTAAATGCAGCCACAATTTAATAAAATATTTATTAAGTGAACTGCATTACAACTTAAAAGTATTTATTTATTTAAATTCATCATAGCTTCCACACATTCTTTAATATAGTATTTTCTTTACTCTTTAATTACAATGATGTTATGCGAGAAGATAATA
The DNA here is from genome assembly GCA_008042635.1 of Drosophila nikananu. Classification (NCBI taxonomy): domain Eukaryota; kingdom Metazoa; phylum Arthropoda; class Insecta; order Diptera; family Drosophilidae; genus Drosophila; species Drosophila nikananu. The sequence goes on from VNJV01005946.1 coordinate 49,471, forward strand.
CCCCACCAGCACGCAATGCCCTTCAAAATCCTGAGAAAAAAGGAAAATGTAGTACTCAGTCGAAAGCGTTTCCGGGAAGAGCCCTTCCATAGAGGGAGTCTGGCTTTGTTTTAGCGCGCCAAGCAGACAAATTCAGCATTTCCTGCACACGTGGCTTTGGCGATTTCCTTTTGTGCAAACATATTTTACCGCAATTGCGGCACCTACTCGTACACCGAGTTTCAGGGCTCCATTGAGGCATAAGTAACCGACCCGGGTCCCCAGTGCTCGGCCCCCGTCCCCAGTCCCCCGAGCCCAAGCCCGATCCGGTCTGGTTGCCTTGTCCCCAGTGGGTCCAATCCTCTGACCACTTCACCGGTCCCAGTCCCCCATTCATATATATAAATATGGATTTTTGCCTCGCGTCTAAGCCATAAGTTGACCGCTCTTCCGCCGGCCTCGCTCCTCTATAAACCCCGTTGGCTATCCATTCATAAGCTCAATTCAGGCGCAAGCCGAGCTCGGGGTTTTCGATTTCTTTTTTTTTGCACTGCCGCAAAAATAGTGAAAACGAGGTTTAATCTTTTAAAATTAAGTGAAAGTAAGAAATCAATGCCAGGATATTGATGATGTTATCTGTAGCTGATAATATTGGTATGTGACTTTAGAGAATAATCCTTCAACGTAACTTATGTAATATATAATATTTTCTGTCTATTTCTTGTTATTGATATTTAATATTAGTTCATATTTTCCTAGTTTACAACTTCAGTGCAGCTAAGCTCTTTTGTTTCTTACTTACTGCGCGTTATTTTCCTTGGTGGCCATGCCACCACCTTTGTCGTCGTGGCTCCCTGATGATTTTTCCATTAGCAACCAACTGGCTGCACTAGCTCACCTGGTCCAGCTCCTGTTGCTGCTCCAGATGCAGCATTACCAGATCCCTCCAGTCCCGTGGCCCGCAACTCGTTTCCCACTTTGCGAACCCGGCTCAGTTACTGCGTCGCTTTTGTCTGCATTGTTTCAGTCAATAGACGCATTTGTGCGGGTCAGTTTGCCAAAAAGAACAGCAGGGTCGGAACCCAAATCCGCATTCTCCGTGGCCCCGCTGCTCTCATTTCTCCCGCGGGGGGGAGTCGGCCGCACATAATTAGATTTAATTTGCAGCCCACGGTGCACTCCTGGTTTCGGAGTCAACTTCTACTTTGCATGCAATTTTAATGCATAAATTATGCTCAACAACGACGCAATTTAGTGGCATTAGCCGGGCAGCTTAATCCGTTCATGGATGTGCGTGTGTGGCTAAAGTTGGGCCTTTAGAATTGGTTAATGAGTTGTGGTTCATAATAGTTTACAGCCAGACATGGACTTGGGCAGTTGACTTTAAAGTTGTTTGCCAGGAATTAAATAAATGCGATTAACCAACCTATCAGCAAATTTTATAAAAACGGCATTTAGCTTAACATATTATAAACTATATATTTAATAATGTGTTCCATTAATTTAATATAAAAATAATCTGCTTAAAAGCTTAGGTTTGCGTAAAAGATTAGGGAGAATTTATATTTTACATTTAAGCAAGATAAATAAAAATGTATTGGGACTGTAGCATTTGTATTAAAATAAGTATTTGGTTTATTTTGGTAACCAAAGCTTAAATCTAGGATAAAGCCTTGATTTGTTTAAAAAACAAAACCTTTAGCATAACTCACTAAGAATCGGCTTAATATTACACAAACCTTACTTACTAAAGAAACCCCATAAAAAAATTCCCATTTGTACACCTCTTCCCAAGGCACTTAAATAACCTTTTTCCCAACTTTAAAACCAAGAGCGAAAATTTATAGACCATCCGTTTTCCATTTACTTTCGCGGGCATCATAATGCCCTCGTCCATCGCGGCTAAACGATAAACCCTCTTGGCTTCCTTGGCTGCTATATTAATATGTACACAATAATTATTCCCCGGATGGATTACAATGTGAACTTGGCCAGGAGCAGCAGCTGGAAACGCAAAGCAAACGGAACACGGAAAAATTGTTGAACTGTGTGCCGTAATGTTGTTGAACTCCCCGAGAGAGGTTGGCACTGGAGGTCGGAGGTTGGAGGTTGGAGGTTGGAGGTTGGAGGTTGGAGGTTGGAGGTTGGAGGTCGTCCCGGCCAGCAGGGCAGTCAAGCGCAGCGAAATGGACACGAAACAATGCCCGGCCATCTGATCATCAGATGACCCACTCACTGGCTTGGAGGCGAACCACAAACGCCGCCGCGGTGGGCTACTTAGAGGCGAGTGCTTTACCTTGAGCTGTTTGCTTATGGGAACTGGGCCCCATTCAAACACACGCACTTAATTAAGGGAAAACTATTTATTTTTTTGTGTGTATCCTGTACTCTGCGTTCACGACCCACACTTTTTCAATTTCCTGTCAGTGGCGCTTAAAAATTCTAGAGTCCACTCTAAGATATCCTTTCGGCCAACAGAAAGGACTGTTTAGAGGGGGAAAAGAAAGAAGTTATTATGAGAAAGGAAAGATACAAAAAAAAAAAAACAAATTAGAAAGGTAATGATTGCATTTTTATTTTAATATACTCACCACTTTCCAAATAAGAATAGGGCTATTATTTGAAGAATTTCAAGAGCATACAAGCTCTAAAATAATAATGAAAACCATCTAAAATCTGAATATTCTTTAAAACCCACTTTTACATTTTTAAAGAATTATCTACCTATTTAGGGTACGCAAAAATTCGAACTTAAACCTGGCATCCTTGGCATTTGCTTTTTCTGCTGCAGATATTTTCTTAGTGCTAACCGGAAATTGTGCTTATGCAATTGCACAAGTCCTTCTCATCCGAATACGGACGAGGTCAGTACGTCGAGAAGGGCGGAGAAAAAAAAATGTCAAAAAGTTGTCGAAAGGGTAGGGCAAAAACCCTCCCAAAGAAAGGAGGGACTTCAACTCCACTCTGGACCTGAGCTCTAGACAATGCAGTGTAATTTGCTGAAATGTTAAGCAAACGTAATAACTGAAAGTTGCTAAAGTCGATGCTACATGTGGGAAAAATAACTTAAAATATGTGTATTTGAAAGATTGAAAATATGAATTATACGTAAATTATATTTTAAATTTATGCCAAAGAAACAGGATTCAATATTTTATAGATTACCGAATGGCCACAGCAAAAGTGAAACAATTAATGACACGGAATTACTAATAAATCTTGTGACATATTTTCATTGAGCTTAGGTTGTAATTAAAAGACTTAGGAAAAAGCCAAAAATTGTCCTAAAAAATAAGAATTCATTTTGTTGCTATTGTTAATTTTAATCTCACTGTATTCAACCGTTCCTTTCTTTACCTCATCCTCTACTTCTACGCTCTTTTTTCAGTGTGTGTCTTTTTTTGTGCTGCTTTTGGTTTCTTTCAACAGCAATAAAAGTCGATTGTCAACGTTGACTTGCATTCTTTGGGCAAACGAGTGGTGTGTGAATGGGCGTGTGTGTAGAAAATTTCCAACCTTACATCTTGCCAAGATACAACTTTGGTGCTGCCGAGTGATTTTCAGGTATGCAAAAGCTGGATAACCGAGGAAAAGGTCTGCCCGTCACTTAACATTTTCTGCAATGTTGTGCCAGGGCCGTAAGGGAGATGGCAAAATGGAGTTCGTTGAGGACTGCGTTGCGGAAACTATGCAGAAATCAAAATGCTTCATAAAACGGAAATGAAAACAAATGAAAAATGATTTTTACTTATGGGCAAATTTTTCCTCAGCCTATTGAATCCAAGCTTCTGCCCAGAACCAGAGCTGAAGCCATCATTGGTGTTATTGCAGTTGCTGCATGTGCACCAAGTGCTTGCTGCAAATAAATTGCATTTGCACTTTAAGGATCGTCAATGTGGCAGCTGTTGCTCCAGATTCTGGCCCCTTTAAGCCTTTTATCCCCGGCAAGTGTGATCTGTTTGTAGGTGCAAAGGAATACAGGACAAGGTAAGCCTGATTAATGTTGTTCAGGCTTTGGTTCTGACGAGACAACTAAGGAGACCAGTAAAGGCCAAGAGCATTTAGTACAAGAGCCAAGTTTTTGCCAAGCTTAATTCGAGCTTTATGATATATTTTTTGTTTTGTTTATATTTAAGTTCTATTAAGGTGATAGATTAAATACTAATTTATTTTATTTCTAGATTCGAATTTTCCAATGCTGTAGTAATAGACTTTTCAACCTGTGAAAATATAAATGGTTTTAGTGATTTATCATCTTTTCGGCATATTTATTGTCAAACAATTAGTTTAAGTGCATAAATGATTAGAGTAGGAATCTTTAAATCATTTTTAGAGATAATGTATGTAAATATATATTTATTTATATATTTATTAAATTCAATTTGAAGGTCAGTAACATATATGTATATAAAAATATGCCATACAATTAAAGATGAGTAATTAAACTAAATGCAGATTTGTAGTATAAATATCTCTTTTATAATTTATTAAGGTAACACCAAGGGCATTAATATTTTAATAAAATAATATATCAAAGACTTATTAGAAGAAGCGTGACATACTGTTGAATTAGGTATCCTCGACAGCTCATCCTAATTCTCGACTGCTTGTTTGCCATTAGGAAAACCCTCTACCAGGGGTTAGCCTTTGAAAAGTGAACAGCCTGTTGACCTTTTCTTAACCCCGGATCAGTTGTTGACTTGCCAAGAACTTGGCCCGACCCCTGGCAGCCCAGAATAATGATGAACCAAATACAAAGGGTAGCAGCAGCTCAGGCCCAGCTCCAGTCCCAGAAACCACAAGATAGCCCTCAGTTGAACACTTGTAGAGCTCTCGCCTTACACATGCCTTTTATTAAAAAATTAAAATTGCTAACCAAAGAAAGGAGAAAAGGTATCGCTTTTTTTTGTAGCTAAAATAATCAGGCAACTTAATTGAATCAAGTTGCAAGGCGATCTGGGGGCCGGCCAAAGAAAAGCCCCATAATAAACGACAAAAGAAAAGGCCGCAGAAAAGTGGGGGCTGAAACCCACAAAAAAAAAGAAGGGGAAAAGAGGATTGGGAAAAGTGGGGTTGAAGAAAGGAGTAAACAAGGTCTAAGGAGTGAAAATGTGCGCAAGAAAGCAAATAAATTGAAGTGAAAACAAATAGCCAGGCTGAGGCGGTACGGGGGCTATGGGGGGGTTGGAAAAGGGGTCTTCGGAAGGGACTGAACCGGACCGGACTGGCGGACATTCCATCAGGAGCCCACAATAACAACTCCACCTTATTTATAAATTAACAGTAACAATTTTTACCGCCGGACATACACTTAAAAATTTTCGTGCATAAAAGTTTAATATTTTTGCCCACTCATTTTTTTTTTTTTTCTTTTACTTCTCTCCTGTTTTTATTCTGCTTATTTCCATTCTTGTTGTTCTTTGTCTGGCTGTGTGTGTGTGTGTGCTTTGTTCCGGGAAAAAAGGAAGCTCCGGACAAGGTCCTTTGCCGTCGCTTAAGCAAATAATTTCTTTTCTTAGGCAGTGCTTTGGCTTTCATGCTTCGCCGAGTTCCTGCTCCCAGTCCACAAGCTCTTCTCTTTTTCCTCAGCCAACTCCCAGCTGGCCAGCTGCATTAGGTCCTCGCCTGAGCCTCCTCCTCCGTCTCAGTCCCCGTCTGTGTATCCTTTTGCCCCACGTTCTTTAGCGCTGCTCCCTGTTGTGCGTTTTGTTTTTAGTTGCCTCCGCCGCTTGTTTGGCCTGCACTTCTCACGCACATTCTTTGGGGAATTTGCCTAGCACTCAGTCCGGTGGACTCCGGTGGTCTCCGCCTCACGGGAAGATCTTTAAGAGCTTGCTGGGCATTGGCCAACTTTAAGTCGTTTCCACGAACCAAGGGACTTGTATTAAAACATAAATCAAAACTTAATAGTTAGAAGCTCTAATTGTGTTTTTTATTTAAAAATCCTAGGTATTTATAAAAAAAAATTGGTTTATGTTATGTTAAAGTTTAAATACTTTAGATCATTTAATTGAAATTTACACATAACCTTATGAATGTGATAGTTTCATTTGTTCTTCGACAGATTTTACTGCACACTTATATTTGATCTAAAATAAGGTCTTAAATCAAGTATTTTTACATATTAAATGCCTTATTTTATTGTTCTAATATTATCTGACCCTAGATATTTTAACGTATTTTCTTTCAAAGTAAACTAAGCCGTATTTTTTTCCGAGCTTAACTTTGCTAATAATTCAATGATGGTCGTACCAGTCTCACTAATAAAACCGGAATAAGCGAACGGATCTTTGCCAAACACTGGTTCCAACACGTACCAGGAGCGTAAAATCGAAATTTATTTTAAAACTTTACGAACAAACAAGTGGTATGTCATCATACAAAACAGATCTGTAAGAGCATCTATAAAGATGCAATGGTGGAACTATACCGCTTTAAAACAAACCCTAAAATTTAGTTTGTGAATTCTCTATTTATTAATGCCTGCCGACTGCTCTTTCCTAAGGGTATCAGCGGTGAACATATAATAGTTTATAAACATGATTTGGAAATTTATTCCAGCCATAAAAGCTCGCTTGCACTACTAGCAAAGCTTCTCCCATATATAGAAGCCACAGCGATCCGCTTATTTAGTCGTTGCTAGAGACTCGTCGAGTAACAATGAAACTGCTGGCTGTGATCGCCTTTGCATTCTGCGCTCTGAGCGCCAAACCTCTGGAGACGGAGAGTGCCAAGATCTTGGCTACTTTTCCGTTTCCGGGTCGCTCTCAGTATATATTTATGGAGGCCTATCTGAAAGCCTTGGCCGCTAAGGGCCACCAGGTGACAGTGATCAATGCCTTCAAGAACAAGCCATCTCCGAACATGAGGTTCATCGAGGCTATGAAAGTTCACGAATTCAACGAAGGTGAGTTTAATATTTAAAAGAGTGAAACATGAATAAGAAATTTAATAAAATAATTACATTTGAAATGTATAACATATAGAAATGATGTCTTTGCTGAATGAACCCTTCTTGTGGGGCCAACTGAATGCAATGGATTACATTGTGAGAAAATGTACTGAGATAACAATAGAAGACGAAGGTGTCAAGAAGTTGATTAACTCTGGAGAAACCTTTGACCTGGTGCTGGCTGAGATGTTTCAAATGGAACCACTGTATGCATTTGCCCAGCATTTCAACGCCACCCTGGCTGGCTTCTCCAGTTTTGGAACCGACAACCACGTCGATGGGGTCATGGGAAACATATCTCCCATGTCCTACAACCCACTGGTCTCCTCTCCGCGCACCAACCGGATGACCTTCACGGAACGCTTGTCCAATGTGTACGAAAAGCTGATGGAGGAACTTCATCGGCATTGGGTGCACCTGCCGGCTATGGAGAAGATGTTTAAAAAGTACTACCCGAACTCCAAAAAAACGATGACTGAAGTCTTGGACAGCTTTTCGTTTATGCTGTTGGGACAACACTTCTCTCTAAGCCATCCGCGGCCCTATTTACCCAACATGATCGAGGTCGGAGGGGTGCACATCTCCCACAAGCCGAAGCCACTGCCCGAGGACATAAAGCAGTTCATCGAGGGATCTCCCGAGGGTGTAATCTACTTCTCCATGGGATCCAATGTGAAGAGCAAGGATCTTCCCCAGGAAACGCGTGACACTCTGCTGAAAACCTTTGCGAAATTGAAGCAGCGAGTGTTGTGGAAGTTCGAGGACGACGAGATGCCGGGAAAGCCAGCGAATGTGCTGATCAAGAAGTGGTATCCCCAGCCGGATATCTTGGCCCATCCGAATGTGAAGATGTTCATCACCCATGGAGGGCTTCTGAGCTCCACGGAGAGCGTTTACTTTGGGAAACCGATTTTGGGATTGCCCTGCTTCTATGATCAGTTCATGAACGTGCAGCGTGCCCAGCGAAAGGGATTTGGTTTGGGGCTGGATCTCAACAACCTGAAGCAAGAGGAATTGGAAAAGGCTATCAAAACACTACTCTCGGATCCCAGCTACGCCCAAGCATCGGCTACCATCTCGGAGCTGTATCGAGATCAACCGGAGCCAGCCGTCGATCGTGCTGTTTGGTGGACGGAGTATGTTCTCCGGCACAAAGGGGCTCCCCACCTGCGAGCAACATCCAGGGACCTCACCTTCATTCAACTACACAGCCTGGACACCTTGGCTGTGCTTTTCGGCGTGCCTCTGCTAGTTGCACTCGTCCTCTTGAAGGTATTTTGCAAATTACTGCGCGGCAAGCGCCCGCATGCTGATAAGCTCAAGAAGCAGTAGAGTCTTTATTGTATACGTATTTGTTAATATACGTAATGTTTGCTGTTTACGATTCTCAACTGATAAGCTTAAGAAGCAGTAAAGAACTTTTTGTATATGTGTTTTTAGCTTACAATTCTAAGTGCCTAGTGTCTTATTAATCTAATCGTGTGTGAATGTTGAAATTATACATTTGAGTGAACCGATGTTTGTTTGTCTGTGACGTATTTGGAAAAATATATGGGGAACACCTCTAGCGCTGAACATTCGATTAGCTATACAAATACGTATTCAACCCTATTTGTATAGCTAATCAATTCAAGTATTCAGCAGCTGTGCTTCTCTTTTGATAACGCACTGTTGCTCTGATGGAAATACATTTTTTTTATAATCTATTTTGTTGGTTTTTGTTACAAGTTTATAGGAATCTGAAATGAGATTTTGAATGCGATTACATTCTGTACTTTTATAGTTCTATTTTCTTAAGCTGAGCAGGGTTTACTTAAAGGTAAACAAGTATTTTAAGGTATATATACATAAAAATAACTTTTTTGTTGCTCACTGCTGGTTCGTACTCTTTTGTCTCTTATAACTCCAAAAAATCTTCAGGTCTGTAACTAAGCTTAGTTTGAGCGAAAGTGGTGGAAAAATCTATTAAATAGCTTTCAATGTTTCTATACATTTAAATATGGTTGCAAAGTTGTAGCTGTTAAAGAACGAATCGCCGATCGTCTGGGCTGCATAAAATGAATCACCGATGGTTTGGGCTGCTTTTAGTTAATGCAGGAAAGTCTCGAATTTGTAAAAAAAATTTTTTTATGTAAGGGGTAACATTGTCAAACTTGTCAAAAAATTAGAAATTGAGTTTAAAATACAGAAAAGTTATCCGGCAAAAATTAGGAAGAAAAAACCAAACCACAGTGAAATCGGTTAAGTTTAAGCCTAGTTATGACCATAAAACCCTTTAAATTTAAACTTTCATAATTTTTAATCAATTTGTGTTTCTCGAACTACCTTCTTTCCTTTTGATTTAGGTTCTGACTCCTCAACCTACAACAATTACGGTCAATTATTTTATAATTAATTAATAAAGATAGTGTCAAGATGAGACCTTCAGTTCTAAGCCCGTCGAAATAGGTCCTAGTCCTTACACTTCAGTCGAATGTAACGTGCTAAATATTTAAGAAAGTCGTACCGAAGAGTCCAAAAGCAACGTCCAAATATTTTTAATAAGAAGCCTTCAACAAGAACAAGGAGCGTATGTTTGAAACCCATTTGGTAATAATTCAGACGAAATGTGAAATAGTTCGCTGACCCTCCTAGGAAGTGCTATTTCATCATACAAAGCAAACCATGAAGGAGAATCGTTAAAGATAAAGAACAATGATAAAGCAATTAAACAACTGCTAGAACCTGGACTACCCTAACTTGGGGAACCCTCTTTAGGTTCTAATCTCCAAGTTCTAAAAGTGGCGAATCTTTCTTGTGAGCATGAGTTAGTGAAACGGCCGAAGTTTATTCCATGCATAAGCATGAGTAGTCGATTTATAAGCTCGCTTGCGCTATCAGCAAAAGCTCATAATATATGTACATATAAAGAGAACCCACAGCGATCCGCTTAGTTAGTCGCTGCTAGAGACTCGTCGAGTAACAATGAAGCTGCTGGCTGTGATCGCGTTGGCATTCTGCGCTCTGAGCGCCAAACCGCTGGAGACGGAGAGTGCCAAGATCTTGGTTACCTTTCCGTTTCCGGGTCGCTCTCAGTATATTTTTATGGAGGCCTATCTGAAAGCCTTGGCCGCTAAGGGCCACCAGGTGACAGTGATCAATGCCTTCAAGAACAAGCCATCTCCGAACATGCGATTCATCGAGGCTATGAAGGTTCACGAATTCGCCGAAGGTGAGTTTGGATGAATGTTGAGAGTGAAACATGAATAAGAAATTTAATTAAATAATTACATTTGAAATGTGTAACATATAGAAATGATGTCTTTGCTGAATGAACCCTACTTGTGGGGCCAACTGAATGCAATGGATTACATTTTGGTGAAATTTACTGAAGTAACAATTGAAGACGAAGGTGTCAAGAAGTTGATGAACTCTGGAGAAACCTTTGACCTGGTGCTGGCTGAGATGATCCAAATGGAACCGCTATATGCATTTGCACAGCATTTCAATGCTACACTTGCCGGATTCTCCAGCTTTGGAACAGATAACCGCATTGATGAGGCCCTCGGAAACATATCCCCCATGTCGTACAACCCACTGGTCACGTCTCCCCGCACCAACCGGATGACATTCACGGAACGCTTGTCCAATGTGTACGAAATCGTGTTGGAGGAACTTCATCGGCATTGGGTGCACCTTCCAGCTATGGAGAAGGTGTTCAAACAGCACTTCCCTAACTCGAAAAAAACCTTGACCGAAGTAATGGATAGCTTTTCTATCGTTCTGCTAGGCCAGCACTTCTCTCTGAGCCATCCGCGACCCTATTTACCCAGCATGATCGAGGTCGGAGGGGTGCACATCTCCCACAAGCCGAAGCCACTGCCCGAGGACATAAAGCAGTTCATCGAGGGATCTCCCGAGGGTGTCATCTACTTCTCCATGGGATCGAATGTGAAGAGCAAGGATCTTCCCCAGGAAACTCGTGACACTCTGCTGAAAACTTTTGCGAAATTGAAGCAGCGAGTGCTGTGGAAGTTCGAGGACGACGAGATGCCGGGAAAGCCAGCGAATGTGCTGATCAAGAACTGGTATCCGCAGCCAGATATCCTCGCCCATCCGAATGTGAAATTGTTTATTACTCATGGAGGTCTGCTGAGCACAACGGAGAGTGTGTACTTCGGCAAACCAGTGTTGGGATTGCCGTGCTTCTATGACCAGCATATGAACGTGCAGCGTGCCCAGCGCATGGGATTTGGTTTGGGACTGGATCTCAATAACCTGAAGCAAGAGGAATTGGAAAAGGCTATCAAAACACTGCTCTCAGATCCCAGCTACGCCCAAGCATCGGCTACCATCTCGGAGTTGTATCGTGATCAACCGGAGCCAGCCCTCGATCGTGCTGTTTGGTGGACGGAGTATGTTCTCCGGCACAAAGGGGCTCCCCACCTGCGAGCAACATCCAGGGACCTCACCTTCATTCAACTGCACAGCCTGGACACCTTGGCTGTGCTTTTCGGCGTGCCTCTGCTAGTTGCACTCGTCCTCTTGAAGTTGTCTTGCAAATTACTGCGCGGCAAGACCCAGAGGTGCCCGCACGCTGATAAGCTCAAGAAGCAGTAGAGTCTGTCTACTTACGTATTTGTTCATATATATTAATAAATGGTTAATTCTTATCTTTTTAAGGCAATTGTTTGTTTGCTTTTCACGTAATTAGAACAAATGGCTGGGGAACACCGCTCGCATTCGACATTCATTTTTCGACTTAATCAGGGTGAAGGTATTTAACTGTGCTTATCTTTTGATAATGCACTCTTGCTTTGACGGAAACAGGTTTTTGTTGGGGTTCCACTCCAAATTATTCAACAGTGATTGCCTAAGCGGTTGTGTTATTCTAAGTTATTTTTATTGTGACGAGAAAATAATATTTTTAGTTAAATATTAGCCGCGAATTAATTTAAAATTGGTATTATTTTTTATATATTTGCACAATATCAATTTAATTTAGCTAATACGAAATTTAGTTCATAAAGAACAGGCATTTTGAATATATCGACATTTTTTAAGAAATAGAATTTGAAATGTAACAACCTTTAAAATTTATTGAATACTTAAGGTCGTTTTAAATACCACCTCAAGGCAAAGATTCATAAGATTCGTTTAGTCTGCGGTTTGTAACTCCTTAAAAATTATTGGAATTAGATTTATTATTATTATTATTATTATTATTTATTTTAAATATATAATTCCTAACGCTACAGTGCTAAAAAAACTCGAAAATACAAATCTATCTTAACATACGTATATATACATAAATGTGTATATATATAACAATTAAATACTATTTTAATAAGTTATTGATGTTTATAAACATCTCCATAAGATATTAAAGTAAATTGAATTAAAATGTAAACACTTTTGTTGCTTCCAATTGATGCAAACACTGCTATTAAAATACAAATTTAGTTTTCTTATGTAAGCAATTGTAATTCATATATGTAGGTTGGCATACAAATTGAGATAGAGATATGCGCTCTAGTAAAGCAGGCACACCCCGTTAAAGCTAGCTCTCTCATTGTCTCATATCAACCCACACGTCGTATGCGCGATATTAATAGAATTGGAATTGCAAATTGTTATTGCTGTTCACCCCCAAAGTTCACTGCTATACATAGCTATGTATTAACACCCTTTTGCAGCTTGATTAAATGAAAGTCATTTAAGTATATTTATTTTTTGAAAACCCGTCTCCGCAACCGCAGCCGCCTCCGACGCCCTAGCCCAAAGCCACGCCCACTCCCAAGAACTTTGGGCAAAGTACACAAAAATTACCGAGTTAAAAATATCGCAGCAAAAAAAAAACTTTATCTTAATTGCGGGTTCCTTTTTTTTAACTGGTCTGCAAGCTACCTGGGCTGAGTTGTGGGCCAAGTGGGTGAAGGAGGGACAGGAACTCCGGTGGAAAAAGTGAACCCAAATTTGTGTCCGTTGCTAGCACCAGGATACGCCCTAAATCACTGGCTTTTTATCAACTTCAACTTGAAACGAAATTCAAATGTTTCGCTCGTTTTTCTCCACCTGCGAATGCGACTGGGGCTGAGTCGGCTCCGGCTGTTGCCCCTAACAACCGGAGTGGAGGGAGATTGAGGAGAAGGACTTGAAAAACAGGAGCAGAAAAAAAAACAAACATATATACACACCAAGGAAAAATTCAAACAGTTTTCATAGAATTTATACAATATTTTGTAACAATATTGGAGTTATAAAATATAAGATTAATTGTTATTATTTTTATATAGATGGAACAATTCAGATTAATGCAACTCCAAACCCAAAAGGCATAAATACTCTCGATCAACAGATCACCAGTAAGAGTTCTAGTTATTTGTATCCTTTTGGTATTTCTTGTGATGTTCCTTAACATTCTAAATCTTAACAAATTTCTAAATGTAATTTTACTTTAGCATATCTTTCCCAGTGCATCCAACACACACACTAGAAGGAATCCCTGGCCACTTTGCACTAAGTACTCACACAAAATTCCGTTTGAAGTTTTTGGGTGCCGGTCCCTGGGTTTCGGCCATCGCACCTGTACAGCGAGCACCTTGCCGGCGGCAGTCACCTCTTCTATATACGGCTCCACGTGCACTGTGAGCGGGCCATCGCTGCTCGGCTTGTAAATTGTATCCGTTTCAGGCACATAAATTGTTGTCAACTTCCGTTGGCTGCGACAACGTCGCCGCCACTGACCACTTCTGTGTCCAGCGATTCACCTGCTCCACTCCGCCGGTCGCCCGGCCTCACTGACCCCCGTACAACCCTTTTCCCGGAACTAGTTGCACCGTAGCAGCGTATGGCTAGCTTTGACTTGAGAGCATACGCCACAGCCATGGCGTTTGCCTTCCTTTCTTATTTTGGGCCCGCATCAGCTGATGGGGTATTGTGATTTTTGGTATATCAAAATAGAAGGTTAAATTATTACTTATACAACTGATACAAGTTGATTGTTCATGAAATTAGGATTCTTTTCAAATACATTACATGTTTATTAGGTTTGTAATGCACTTAGATCTTTACTTAGAGTTAATTTTAAATTGGTTACTGGTTGTATTTTATGTTTGTTTTGTGTTTTTCCATTTTTCCATACTCAGTTTAATTTATTTTGTATACTAGTTAAATCTCTTTACCATAAACTTGATTTGTGGAGCAATAATTATAGTCCTTATATAATCATCAGATGGATAAGTGTATTTATTAGATCGGATTCCCTTGGATATCTCTTTTCCAGGTTGTTTTTTGCGATGTTTCAGCTTGGGCCAACTTTTGCTGTCCATGTTTTTTGCCTCGCTTTGCCCTCGTTGGGAGTGTGTTCTTTTTTTGCGCTCTTTGCTGCTACTCGATGCAGCTTCCAACTTCAACGTAATTGAATTTTTAATCTCGTTTATAGTCAAGTGATCTCTGGCATACACTACCGGTGTACAACTGCGCATATTTTACGTGCCCGGTGCTTTGGTGTTGGCCATTCGCCGCTAGCTAGCTGCTTTCTGCTAACTACCGCCTTGTCCTGTTCCTGTGCCCATTCCTCCGGCTACTGCTCCTGTTCCTGGTCCATCTCCTACTCCAGGACCACCTCCGGATGTTCCGCCTTAAATAACAGGGGTCAAATACACTGGGCAAATAAAGTTAAGAGCCCGCCCGCCTGTCGGGGACATTGCCTCATAATGAGCGAACATCGTTATGCTAAATAGTTGGGCCAAAAAATGGCAACTTTTTCGACCCAGAGCCACCCCAACCTCCGCCCCAGACCCGTCTCGCTTGTGGGTTAATATGCACACCGCATTGCATATTCAACTTTTTGGGAGGAACGTAATAAAGTATAACTGAAACAATGCTCTGTCTGCGGGCCAGGCGACACAAAAGGACCTTTAGCCAACCGCCTGACATGTGAGCCATACAATGGCCCTGGAAAAAACTCCGCCTGGCAAATACTTTAATAGAAACCTGGGTTTTAGGAGACGGGTTTGCGGTGTAATCATGCCATGTCAAAGGCAAGCGACGTGTGCATCATTAACTGGCTTACGTGACGACTGCCTCGTTCAATTAAGCCTTAATTATAAGCACTCCCCGGAAAAGTCCTCGTTGCATATACTTTCTGCGGTGACACAGTTTTCTCCTCCTAATTATCGTGTCGCCTTTTCACGATTCGATTACGCATGGTGGCAGATAAGGAAGTGAAGGTGCAGGAATTCGGTTGCTCCTTCAATATTTAGAAAATCAACATTAAGCGAGGTTTTCTCTCTATATTAAATTTCCGGTTTAGCTATTAAAATATTTGTACAAGTACAATAAGTTTAAAGTATTCTAGCCCACACGAATGCATGTCGATATATTTTGAATAATTGGTCCTCTGCCTTTAATTAAAATAATATTAGATTATGATATTAAATTGAAATCGCAATTAAAAATAATATTCGTAAACCTTTTCAAAATATTGAAGACCTACATTTTAATATTAATTCGACATATACACAGTACCAATTATCATTAACATTTAATTTGTAATTGTAAAATCGTTTACAAAATTGGGCCAATTAGCTTTCTCGTTCGTAAGACGGCGCACAGTGGGGCCTTAGATACTTTTGGGTTGCAAAAATCATAACTAGTGAACCAGTTGAGATATTTTCATAATTTTTCTTTTATATGAAAGGTATTTTTATTACCTTTCGATTGAGTGGTCATACTATATGGTGTGATAAATAGTAGATTTTATACTCGAAAATTTATGTTTTTTGAGGCAGTTTTCTCAATATTTTTCCAAT